>JADRCD010183715.1:1687-20256 GCA_019843815.1 Montemys delectorum
GGCAGAGGCAGAGGCAGAGGCAGAGGCAGAGGCAGAGGCAGAGGCAGAGGCAGAGGCAGAGGCAGAGGCAGAGGCAGAGGCAGAGGCAGAGGCAGGCCTAGAATCTGAGTTTAACGCCAGTCTGGTCTACATAGAGTTTTGGGGCTAGCTAGGGCTAGAGTAGTAAGACTGTTTCAAAAGGAAATAAAGAGAGAAGAAAAAGGCGATGACGACTTTGCTGGAGTGACAAGAGTTCCACAGAAGGAGATAAACCAACGACATCCTTAGAAACCCTGGATCCAGCCATACCTGAAGTTTGACTCACACTTGAAAAGCTAAGATAATGGAGCCACTTAACTTTTGACTTCTTCCCTTTTATTTTTTAAACTAGTTTGAAGCAAGTTTCTGGCAAAACCAAGATTATTGATTAATACAGCAACACCCTCTCCCTTGTGCAGCTGTCTGACCCAGCAGTGGGCAGTTACGGTATCGGTAGTAATGTACATCTGGCCATCTCAAAGGCCATCTCTTCCTGTTCCGCTACTAGTTTAACAAACCAGTCAATACTGTCCCCGCCCCACTCTCGCTGTCCCCCCCGCCCCCATATTTTGGCCTGGTGTTGTTCACAGGATTGATTCTCCTGGTCACTACTCTGTTCCAGAAGGTTCTTGTGCCAGTTCATTTGTCTCCTCTCACTTCCTTGGTTCAGGTCGCCTTCAGTTCCATGCAGAGTTCTGCCAACCTCCCCTTTATCTGTGGTTGTTACTGCAGGAGCCCTGTAGCTTGGAATTTTGTGCATGTTCAGCAGGCATTCTGAGCCACATCCTCAGCCTCCCAGCTTGACTGGTAATGCAGCTTGGCACGTAATAAACCCTTGACCCTGTAGGCCTCTGGATTCCACCCAAAAGGAATAATTACTGTTCTGTACAGTGTATATATAAGCGCGGGTGTCTGTTTTCTTGTTGGTCTTTAGATCTCTTTGCCCAGTCAGGGACGGAGTCAGTAACCAATTTTACAGATAAAAATCTTTGTCTCAGAACTTGGTTCTGACCTAAGTGCCCCACTCTCCAGATGAGACAGATAAAAGAAACCCAGCGTCCTTGAGTAAGAGGGAATGCCAGCCAGGGGCAAACACTAGGGTTGAGGGCACTATAGCTATAACCAAGAGACGGCTGATTCAGGGCCCTCGGTATGCTGGGCACCCAGCTAGGTTATCTCAGTAGTCTAGACTGGCCTGGAACTTGCGGAGTAGCCAGAATGACCTCGTACTGACTGTCCTGCCCCTGTCTGCCAAGTACTGTGGTTACAGGTGTGTGCCACCACACCCACCTCATTGTCTTCTTCCTTTCTCTAAACTGTACTGATTTTGTATGTATGAATGTTGAATGTTTTGCCTGCAGGGATGTTCCTGCATGGATGGATGTTTGTGTACCATGTGTGTGCCTGGTGACTAAAAAGGGCAGCATCGAATCCCTTGGAACTGGAGTTATAGATGGTTCTAAGCCGCCGTGTGGGTACTGGGAATCAAATCCAGGCCCTCTACAGGAGCAGCCAGTGCTTGGCCAACAGAAACCATCTCTCCAGCCCTCCTCCTGTAACCCCTCTCTCTTTTAAAGACAAGTTCACCCTGTATATGTCTAGCTGGCCTTGAAGGTGCACAGATTTTCCTGTTTCTACCTTTCAAATACTCAGATTATAGGTGTGCATCACCATCCATGCCTAATGATGAACCCTGGACTCCTGGCATACCAAGCAAGTCCTTTATCAACTAAGATACATCCAAACAGACCCTAGGTTTGGTTTTGGTTTTGTTTCTGTTTGTTACTGAAATAGGGTTTCTTTTTCCTTGATTTTTCGAGACAGGGTTTCTCTGTATAGCTCTGGCTGTCCTGGAGCTCACTCTGTAGACCAGGCTGGCCTCCAACTCAGAAATCCGCCTGCCTCTGCCTCCCAAATGCTAGGATTAAAGGCGTGAGCCACCACTGCCCGGCTGAAATAGGGTTTCTAATCCCAGTACTCAGGTTGTGGAGGCCTGCAGATCTCTGTCGTACAAGGCCAGCCTCATTTACAGAAAAAGTTTCATGAAAGCCAGAGCTACACAAAGAACCCTGTCCCAAAAAACAAACAAAAGGTGTGTGTGTGTGTGTGTGTGTGTGTGTGTATGTTTGTCTCAACATGTAGCCCAGGCTAGCCTCAAAATCACCATCTTCCTCTACTGCTTCAGCCTCGTCGTAACTAATGAGAAGATTACAATTGTGATCTTCCCAGTGGGCCATCTGTTCTGAAGAAAGGTTGCTTACTCTCTTTTGGAGAAACCGAGGCGCGGGATAGTTCCTCCTGACGCCTGGGTTCCTGGGACATCATTGCCAGCCTGACACGGGAGGAGATATCCTGTTCTAGAGGCCGCAAGTGCGGCTCAGGAGCCAAGCGCACAGGTTGAGGGAGGCACCTTGCGATCCTCGGCTCAGACTCGGGACCAAGGTGGGGGGTGCTGTCTGCGAGTGGGCGGCCCCTCACTTAGAGCCGCAGTGAAAGCGGAGCGTCCCGCAGCGAGCTCAGCAGGTGCACCGTTCTCCGCGGGTGTGCTGGCGTGGGCGTGGGCGAAGGACCCAGGCGGTCCCCACGCCCATCCTCCCTTCTGCCTGCCCTCCCTCCAGTGGCTGGTGGCAGGTGAGTGGGTGTCGAGGAACCGCCAGGCAGCGGAGAAAACAGGACGCCGCAGAAATCTGATTACTCACCTGCAGCTGCGCAGCCCCAGGGCTAATAAAAGCAGAACATCCTGTTGTTTCTTATTACCGCCCTGTGCCTCCCCCAGCGTGGTCCGCTCCCAGCTGCAGCCCCGGCTCGGCTCTAACTGATCGCCCCAAACCGGTAGCCCCGGGATTCATACATACCCCCTCGAAGCCTGACCCCACTGCCTGCCCAACACAGGGTGGGATTAGAGATGGCTCCGAGGGTGGCCGTCGTCACCTGCCTGGTAATCACCTGGATGCTGGTTAACAACACAGTTCCGCAGACGGCGGTCTACACCTGCTGGGTTAGGAATTCCTGCCGTTTAGGCCCCCAGAGTCTGAAACCCGGTTGACTTTGTATGAGAGATGTTAGAGAGTCATCGAGTTCAGGTGTTATGGGTGTGTTCCTCCAGTCTGCTACCTAATAGGGCTGGAAGGGACCCCTAACTCCAGTCTTGGGCAAGTTCCTGATCCCCAGAGCATCAACTTACTAGTTTATATTGTAGTGGACGCTAAACCACCCAGCATCCAGAATGCTTGGTAGTGGTCACTTAGGAGGAGCTGTGGTGACTTTACATCGATTGCCAGCTTTGTGGCATCCAGAGTCACCTAGGACACAAGCCTGTGGGCTTGCCTGTGCTGAGGGTTCCTAGCTGGGGCTAATGGAGGTGAGGGTCTGCTCAAGATGTGGGCAGTGTTATTCCATGAGCTGAGGTTCTAGTCTGTTTAAAAAAAAAAAAAAAAAAGCCAAGCTGGGTGACCAGCCACCTTACACACCTGCTGCTGTGACTTCGACATGCCTCCAGTGGCGGCATAAATGGCGGCATAAACACTCCCGAGAGTTACTCTGTCAGGAAGTTTTTACAGCAATGAGAAATGTAGTTTACACAGGGACAATCGGGGACCAGGCACTGAGAGTGTGCCACGATGGCCAAGGATGCAGGGACCATTCTGTGCATGCTGAGAAAGGCCCTTCACTCCCCCACCGAATCCGGAAAATGGTCCTGTCTGGGCACTAGCGGCCCATCCAGCAGCCTCTTCTATCCATGACCCGTGGGACAGGCCACCCCCTTCTCCAAACTCTCAGCCTCCACAGCTCCAGAGCCGCTCCGATCCCAGCATCCTCCTTGGCCGGTCCCCAGTGATTACCCAGCTTCTTCTCCTACTCACTGGGATCCTGGGCACCTTTGCCTACTGTGCATGCTCACACCCTCTTAGAGGAAGCTAGTCCCAGCCCCCACGCTAAGTTGTGCCTGAGCTTATTCGGGACAGGATACCCCTGGGTCCCGGTTCATTGACAGGTCGTGGGCACGTGAGAACGCCATACCTGGTGGCTGTGCCAGAGAGTGCTGCCCCTGAGCTGCCATTGTTTTCCCCAGAGTAGCTCTCCAACCTGCCTGCTCCTTTCTCTGCCTCCTGTTGCCACCAGGCAGATGGTAAATCTCTCACCTGGATTAATTATTTCTCTCAGAATTCCATTTGTTTGTTTGCTTCGAGATAGGGCCTTGCTATGTAGTCCTTGCTGGCCTAGAACTTGATATGTAGACTTCCCCTTGGACCATTTTAATGTAGTTGAGTTTTGGCTCATGTAGCCCAGGCTGCCCTCACAAACTATGTAGATAAGATGACCTTTAACTCCCGACCCTCCTGCTTTCCATGCCCGGTTTATACAGACAGTGCTTGGATCAAACCTAGGGCTTAGGCCAGTGAGATGGCTCAACAGGTAAGGCTCTTGTCACCAAGCTTGGCAGCGTGCATTCAATCCCCAGGGCCCATGTGGTAGGAGAGAACCAACTCCTGCAACTTGTCCTCTGACCTCCACACACAAACACACAAGCCATGGCACGAGAACACACAACACACACACACACACACACACAGTAAAAGTGGGGGGGAAAGCCATTGAGAACCCAAATCTCTAGCCCCTTGCCCCCGTTACCTTTACAGGCTTCTCAGGTGGCCTGGTGGCTCCATTCACCCCCTCACTCTTGTCCCAGGGATCTTTCTGAGGGCTCCTAGCAGAGCCCAATGGCACTGGAGCCAACTCTCTCAGGGCATCCTGGAAGCATTAGTCTTGAGATGACAGAGACAGGGGAGATGGGGGTTTGGATCAATAGCCCAAAGTCACATAGCTAGTAAGTAGCAGAGATGGGACTCGAACCCAGGTCTTTTTGGCTCCACTGGTGCTCTCAACTGGGCTGCTATTGGGTCTCCTTCCACCTGGGTCAGGTTCCCCTTTGGTTTGTATCTTTTCTGGCGTTTGAGAGGATGGCTGGCTTGTGGTAGATGCTTGATAAGTAAATGAATGGATGGACACTTCTGTCTGGACTCCCAGCACTTGGGAGGCAGAGGAAGGCAGATCTCTGAGTACCAGGCCAGCCTGCTCTACTGAGAGACTTCCAGGGCAGCCAGGGCTATACAGAGGAAGCTGTTGTACTGGGGAGATGGCTCAGTGGTTTAGAGCACGGGTTGCTCTTCCAAAGGACTGGAGTTCAACTCCCAGCACCCCATATGGAAGCTCACAACTGTTTGGATCCATGAAAAAGTTAGGTGGAAAGGTAGTGGTGGTGCACACCTTTGATCCCAGCACTCAGGAGGCAGAGTCAGGTAGATCCCTGAGTTCGAGGCCAGCCTGGCCTACAGAGTTCCAGGATAACCAGGGCTTCATAGAGAAACTCTGTCTTGAAAACAAAACAAAAGAAAAAACAAAAAAGCAAGCCTGCAGATTAGTTCCCAGGTTAGCCCTAACCTCACTATGTATGGCCTTGAATTTATGTTTCAACCTGGATCATAGGCAGGAGCTGCCATACCTGGCCAAACTGACCGGTCTGTCTTTCTTCCTATCTGTCTTTTAAGGCAGGATCCTCCTCAGTAGCAGACACTATCCTCTGACTCACAGTAATCCTCCTCCTAACTTCCGGAGTGCTGGGTATGCAGCAGCCATAAGCTACCATATCCAACACATCTCCCCATCTTCACTCTCTTCAATTGACACTTTCTGTTTACTTTTCAACTGGGTTTCTTTTTTGTGAATTGTCCATTGAAGCATTCTGCCCAGTTTTGTGTGTATGTGTGTGTGTGTGTGTGTGTGTGTGTGTATGAGAGAAAGAATGAGAATTTTAGATTCTTTTGGATTTGAGATTTTTTTGTGTGTGGTCTTGTTTCCTCTTGATTTTCACTGTAACTTTGTTTCACTTTTGCGCTTACAAAAAGATTTGTTTTATTTTTAACTATGTTTGCTTGCCTGTGGGAGTGGGTAGGCACATGTGTGTGCACAGGTGCATAGGGCCAGAAGATGTGATGTCAGGTCCAGACACTTGTGAGCCACCCAGCATGCACCCATGGCAATCAAACCCAGGTCCTCTGCAAGAACCAGCAAGTACTTTTAGCTACTGAGCCACCCCTCCAGCCTCTGGCCTTTTCTTTTTGAAACAGGTTTCACCATATAGCCCAGCTTGGGCTGGAAGGTTTCGTCTTCCTGCCTCCCTTCCTGAGTGCTGGGATTTCAGGTGTGCCCAACACTCAAATATTTTGGGTTTAGTTGGGGTTAGGTTCTGAGGCTCTGGCTTACAGGGGAACAGAGCCAGCTCCAAATCCAGCATGCCTTGTGTCCTGAAGTCATCCATCCCTTCCCTTTGTGTTTAGGGAACACCTTCTCAGTCCATCTTAGACAGAGGGACAGAGCTACTACCCAGAGAGGAGACACAGCCCTTGTCCTTAGATCTTAGTCTGTTCCCAACCTCACTGGCTGTGTCCGTGGGCCAATCCTATCTCATCTATACCTCTACCTCCTCATCTATAGAGCCATCGAGGCAGAAGCCCCTCACAGCCGCTGTCTGACACAAGGAGACAGACTTCCCTAGGATTCATCACCATCGGGAGCTGGATAACTGACATACATTGAGCATCACACTAGCAGCGGAGGGCAGACAGGCCCCTGGGCTCACAGAGCTTTCTGTCCCAGAGAAGGACGAAAACCCAAAACAAACCGATAAGAGCCTGTGGCTTGTGATGAGGGCCAAGCAGAAGGCTATGTATGAGATGGATAACCAGGCACTGAGTCAGCTGGGTGGTCACACTGGGAAAGGCTTCCTGGAGGTGGAACATTTCAGCTAGGGCACCAGGGAGGGTTCGAGGAAGCCTTGTGCAAAAAGACCATCATGGCAGAGACTGCAGAACACGGGCAAAGGCCCTGAGGCAGAAACGGCTTGACATTCCAAGGAACTTCAGAGAGATCAGCATGGCCGGGGCCATTGGGTGATGAGAGAGGAGAGGAGACCTGGAAAGAGTCAGGGTTAAAGTACAGATGCCACTCAGGGTGCAGTGGGTGGCTTGAGACACCAGGGTGTCATGATCTTATTTCTGTCCGGCTGCGTGTGAAGGTCAACTCTCTACGAATTCATCTCAGTGCTTCGAGAAGCCACCAGTATTTTTAGCTAGTGCCCACTCTCTGCAAAGCCAAACTTCCCTTTATTGGTATTAAATTTACTGCTTTTGGGTTGTAAGGGGAGCCCCCTTCTGCTTTGTAGCTGAGGGTTAGCGAGGCAGTGAGAGCCTTCCAGTCAAGAGTGTGTAACAGCGGAGGGGAAAGGACAGGAGGAGGAAGCGGTGGTCCTCAGTTCCCTCTCACCCGCTCCTGGGATGCCTTCCTACCTGTAAAGAGAAAGTAACGGAAGCTGCGGTGGTACACACCTGTCCTTCTGAAGGCTGAGGCAGGGGAATCACAAGTTTGAAGTAAGATTGAGCTACATCTCTTCGACAAGGACATCTCTTCGATAAAAAACAAAAACAAAGAGCATGGTGGCTCTTGACCTTAATCCTAGCACTTCAGAGGCTGAGGCAGGAGGATGGCCATGAGTTCAAGGTCAGCCCAGAGACGCTGTCTCAAAACATCAAACTATTATAAATAAGTACAGATAAAGTAAGGAAAGTGCCTTACAGCTGATGAGAGGCTACAGGGGGGCACAGCTTGGCATGTGGGGATGACTGATTAGGGGAGGGGCGGACTGCCAGGTGTGCAGTGAGGTGCTGAAGAGGATGCTGGTGGTGGAGGCTCACTGGAGCGAGACCCCACCCCGACCAACACCTCTCAGGCTTGTGTAAGACTAGTGCCTTGAGGGTCTGCCCAGTTTGATTCAAGCATTCTCTAGGCCCGGTTTTCCCTCTCTGGGCCTGGGTTACTCTGCTCTCTCTTCCTGTCATCTTGGGGCTTCTTTCTGCCAAGTGATAAGAGACAATGCGTCTTGGTACAGCAAATTAATTAATTAGTTAATCCCTGGCCCGGAGCCAGCAGATGTCAGCGACGCGCTCTGCAGTGTAAGATGTCATATATTTGAACGGACATAGAGAAAGGCACCTGTACTTCAAAGACAGCGGACACTGGAGTCAGATGCTCTGGCAAGAGCAGGAGTGAGAGCTCTAGGGGTTAGGAGTGACCTGTCATCATTCCCCAGCCTAAGTTCCCACACTCCCAGCAACATGGGCTGAGACCATGCAGTGCTTAAGTTCCAAGTCTTTCCTACTCCTGAGGCTCTGGGTAGGCCCTTCCTGCAGATGACCAGGGGCCTGGGTCTCAGCTCAGACAAGGCCTCAGGCATCTCCACTCCTTAGTTCAACCTAAACCAAGGTGAGCCCGATTTTGCCACTTGATCGATCAGGATTGTCAACTTATATAGCTTTCTCTGGCAGGGAAGGGCCTAGTGCATCTGGTCAATTTCAGGGACTTCCTGAAGTTATTTTGGGTTGTTTACCTTCCTGTTTAAAGAGCTTCTGTTATACAAAGGGTGGGAAGACCTGCCCACTGTGAGCAGCACCATTCCTTTTGTTGGACATTGTGTGTACAAAGGAAACAAAGAGCTGAGCATAATCAATCATCCTTCTGCTTCTGGTGGATTGGAGGTAATCAGCTGCTTGGAACTCTAGCTTGTGGGGACTCCCTGCCATGAGGGGTTGTGCCCTTGAAATGTGAGCTGAAATAAGCCCTATTTCCCCTAAACTGGTTCCCTGCCCCAGGGTTTTTTTTCCCCCTTAACTAGCAGGGAAAATAAAGGCACATCTTGGGTGTCCAGGATTCCTCTCCCAAACATAACATATGATCCACCCCAGGTGTCACAAGCTCAGCTTCCCAGAGGTGTTGCCATCTAACCCTCTGTCTCATCTACTACCCAAGACAGAGTACCACCGTTGCCTGCCATTTTGACCACCCCCTCTCTGTATTTTTTCTCCATGTAGCAACCAGTGTGTTTTTTAAAAAAAAAAAAAACACAAGCCAAGGGCTGGAGAGATGGCTCAGGTTAAGAGCACTGACTGCTCTCCCAGAGGTCCTGAGTTCAATTCCCAGCAACCACATGGTGACTCACAACCATCCGTAATGGGATCCAATGCCCTATTCTGGTGTATCTGAAGACAGCTACAGTGTACTCATATACATAAAATAAATAAATAAACCTTTTTCAAAAATCATCAGCTGAATCACTTTGGTCCTTTGTTCAAACGCTCCATTCTCAATGGAAACAAATCCCTCACCTCTTTCCATAGTCTATGAGGTCCTGGGTGAGCTGTGAGGCTGAGCATCTCGCCTCCTGTCACTTTTCCTTCCCCGCCTCAGCCTCGCCTGACTCACTCAGGTTCTGTGAACACCCAAGTAAACCACACTTGTCCATTAATCTACTCATGGGAATGAACTCTCTCTCTCTCTCTCTCTCTCTCTCTCTCTCTCTCTCTCTCTCTCTTTCTTCCAGAGAATTGAACCCAAGGTCTCATATACACACTACATCTCAGCTATATTCTCAGGCCACCAGGACTCACTTCTGCTTATTGTTAGCCATGTTTCCCTGGCCAAAGGACATGAAATAGCCCCTCCCCCGCACCTCTGCCCCTCTGGCCCCTCCCCTGCTGTGTGGTCCTCACATTCCTATCTCCACTGGGTAACAGCTTGTGCTTTTTCTTGACCATTTGTTTATCCAACCCCTGTTCGACTGGAAACCCCAGTAGAACGTCAGCTTCATAAAGAAAGAGACGATTTTTTATCCTGTTCTCTCTTATCCAGAGTACTTCCTGGGCATAGCAGAACACCTCCTGGTCAGATCCCATGCTGGATGAATGAACAACCAAGAAGTTGCTTGCTGGCTCAAAATCCTTGAGAAGGATTTTGTTTTGTTTTGTTTTCTTTGGTTTTTCGAGACAGGGTTTCTCTGTATAGTCCTGGCTGTCCTGGAACTCACTCTGTAGACCAGGCTGGCCTCAAACTCAGAAATCTGCCTGCCTCTGCCTCTCAAATGCTGGGATTAAAGGCAGGCGTGTGCCACCACTGCCCGGTTTATTTTGTTTTCTTTTTTTTCTTTCTTTTTTTTTTTCCAGATTTATTTATTATATGTAAGTACACTGTAGCTGTCTTCAGGCGCCCCAGAAGAGATTATGAGGTCTCATTATAGATGGTTGTGAGCCACCATATGGTTGCTGGGATTTGAACTCAGGACCTTTGGAAGAGCAGACAATGCTCTTAAACACTGAGACATCTCTCCAGCCCCCTTATTTTGTTTTCTAAGACAGAGTTTCTCTGTGTAGTCCTGGTTGTCCTAGAACTTGCTCTGTAGACTAGGCTGGCCTCAAACTCCTCCTACCTCTGACTCTTGAATGCTGGGATTAGAGATGTGTACCACCGTGTCCAGCTTTGTAACGAATTCTCAATGGTTGCTCTATTACCGTGTGTTTGTGTGTGTGTGTGTGAGTGTGTGTGCAGGCACATGCACCCATGTGGAGATGTGTGGAGGCCAGAGGGGGACAGCAGGTCCCCTGCTCTATCACTCTCTACTTCTTCCCCTTGAGCCAAGGTCTCTCACTGAACTTGGAGCTCAGCTTTTGGTCACCAAAGCCCCAGAGATCCTTTTGTCTCTTCTCCCCCATAGTGCTAAGGTTGGAGTTGTGCATATGGCTACACTTCGGTTTTACATAGGTACGAGGATCTGAACTCCAGACACAGAAAGAAATATCCATGCTTTGCTCCACAAGACCACTAGCATATGTCATGGGGGCCACGGGGCACAGAAGATCAGGACACTGTCAGTCTCTGCTCTCAGGCAGTTTGAAGGAGGCAGGAAGCTGATATCCTTCAGCCCTCCACCCCCGTGCGTCATTTGACTGGGAAGCAAGAGAAGAGAAGGCACAGTGTGGTGACACACATAACATCTTGAATGCTGCTAGGAAGGTCATATGAAAGCCGACTTTGCTGTCTTTGTGGGGCCTCTTCCCTGGATCTTGTGAAGTGTGCCAGAGCGCCCCTGGTGGACATAAATGGAACGACAGTCTGCCCACTAGGTGCTAGAGCTTCATAGCTCTGGATGCTAGGCTTGAGCCCTGGGTTTGTGCCTTCATCCTCACGCGTAATGCTCAGACCTTTCACCCTGCGCTCCGTGCTGTGGTCAGGGTCACTTTACAGGCCAGGGAACTGAGGCGAGGGGTGGTGGTGTGGATCCCAGCCAGGTTGAACCCTCACCTGCCTATCAAGCATAGTGTCACGCCCCTCCTTCGCTTGCATACCGGAGGCTGGCTAAGTTAAGGAGGGGATAGGCCCGAACTGAATCCTAAGAACCACTCGTCTCAGGTGTGCCGAGGTCCTGGATCTCATTGCTGCAGAGCCGGGAGCACATTCTTAGGAGGACGGGGGTGGGTCACAGGTGTTATTCTGAGAGGAGACGAAGGGGAAGAGAAAAACCAGTGCGTGCATGTGTGTGTGTGTGTGTGTGTGTGTGTGTGTGTGTGTTGGGGCGGGGGGGGGGGGCAGACCATGGTACGTGTGTACTTGTGGGGACGACAAGGCAGGAGGATGAGGGCAGGGCAGCAGGCTCTAAGCTGTCCCCTGCTAGATTCACTCAACTAACCTTTGGTCAGATCCCGATAGAGCACAGAGGAAAAGATGGGACCATGCTGGGAAGGTCCCGGAGAGGCTCTGGTTGGTGATGGATGTGGGGAGCCCATGAGGGTGCCCAAGCGCTGGGCTTCAGGAGCAGCTGAATAAATGTTCTGTGGCTAGCCTCAAACTGTCAGTGTAGCCCAGGCTAACATTGAAACTTGAGGTGCTCCTCTACCCCCACCTTCCGCAGTGCTGGAATTACAGGTGTGTGCCACCACACCCAACCTGAAATAAAAGGATTTTGGTCAACCAAATCTTGAGCCCAGCTTGATGAACTTACTGTAAATCATGTAACTGCATGTTTAGAATAAACAAGTGTGTTTTATAAATTCTACCTTCTTCTGGTTTTAAAAATATCATTGGGGAGCCTGAAGAGATGGCTCCGTGGTAAGAGCGTTTATTCCCCAAGGAGAGGACCCCAATATAGCTCCCAGCACACATATCCAGTGTTTCACAACCACCTGAACTCCAGCTCAAGGGGACCCCACTCCCTCTCTGGCTTGGGGGGAGGGGTTCACGCCCATGTGCACATACATGCATGTGCTCCTCCCCACACATACACATAGTGTAAAGCAATGCATCTTTAAAAAAAAAATGCAACCCTGTCTCGAAAAAAACAAACAAGCAAAAAAATGCAATGGAGTGGGCAGTGGTGGCACACGTCTTTAATCCCAGCACTTGGGAGGCAGAGACAGGAGGATTTCTGAGTTCGAGGCCAGCCTGGTCTACAGAATGAGTTCCAGGACAGCCAGGGCTACATAGAGAAACCCTGTCTGGAAAAAAACAAAACAAAACAAAATGAAAAAAACCCAAAAATTTAATAGGGGATGAGGAGACATGGAGTCTCAGTGTTTTAGACAATATGATTCCGGGAAGGGCGAATATTCCAGATGCAGGATGAGCTAGAGATCAGGCACCTGCTCTACAGGACTGGCCTCGCGGTTGGGCTGTGGTGAGTTTGATCTGAGCTGACTCTTGTGCCAGGACACTGTCTGCCTCAGCCTCTACATTCTGGGGGCAAATATCCCTCTCAGGGCCAGCCTCACTTCCCACACGGGGAAACTGAGACTCAGAGGGGTCAAGCAGGCTACCCAGACTCATGAGCATTAAAGGATAGAGGCAGAGAAGGAGATACAATCCAGGGCTATCTGCTCTTAGAGCAAACTTGCAAGTCCTTGCAGAGGTTCCCGTGCGACCCACGCACTGGCGCTTCGCTGGCGCCACCTGCTGGCGGACCCGTGGAGTTGGCAGGAGGAGGGAAGCTCTGGCTTCTAGACATGGCCTCCCCTGGCCGTCTCCTCCCTTTCAGCATTGTCCAGAGGCTTGTAGTCAGGACCAGTTGTCTAGTTGTCATTTTCCCAACGCAGAGGCCAAGGGACTTCTCAAAGGTGACCCAGACAAGTAGAGAAAGACCCAGGCTTCCTGGGACCACCCAGCCAATCCCGCTCTGGGCTGATTCACATCCCAGGTGTTTGTTTGCTAGCCCAGGAACTTGTTATGCTGCCAGCCTCCCTCTCAAAACCTGTGAGTGTGTGTGTGTGTGTTACATGTATGTGTATATATGTGTGAATATACATGTGTAGATAGATAGATTGGATCCTTTGGAGCTGAAAGAAATTACATGGAGGATGTACACTGTCTGATGCGGGTGCCTTCAGTTCCACAGATCAAACCCAAGGCTTTGTTCGTGGGAGGTAAATATTCGGTCACCAAGTTCTTTGTATTGTGGGGGATTTCTTCTTCGGTCTACTCGTTCTGGCTTCATACTGTTCTTCCAGGGCCAGAGTAACAAAATCGCAGCTTCATGACGGGGTGTGACCTTTCTGGCTCACAGAACCAACCCAACCCAAAACTCCCCCTTCACATTCTAAGCTGATGCCAACAAGCCTAGCCTTATCTCATCTCTGCATATTGTTTTGTACTGACTGCTCAGCAGCTGTGTGTCCTTGCCTAAGTCCTTCGACCTCTCTGTGCCTCCACTCTGTCATCTAGTCCCCAAGGCTGGGTGTACAGGTAACACAAGGCGATAGGTAGGATGCTAGGTACAGTGCCTGACACCAGGACACATTCGTATCTGGTGTGTGTGCGCATGCGTGCGTGCATGCATGCTTGTGCATTGTGTATGCATGTACAGCCACGTGCCTGTGGGTGCATTGTGTGTGGATGTGTGCATGTCTGGATGCATGTGTGTATTATGAGTATGTGCATATGTGTATGGTGCATATGTGTGTGCACATGTTCGTGCATGTGGTGTATATGTGTGTGCCTGTGTATATGTATGCATGTGCGTGTGCCTGTGTATATGTGTGTCTTTGCCTAGCTCTCACCCTTTTTCCCAACTGAAAACAACAGGCAAACAGTTTGCTTTAATATTTTGGGGTGTGGCTGGATGGTAATTCACTTGTTTGTCATGTGCAAGTCCCTGGATTCCGTCTCTAGCAACAAAAAAAATAAAACACAATAAGAAAATAATGAGTAAGTGTTTGAGTCAGGAACCCTGGGTGGAAAGCAAGAAATGACCTGGAGCTCATTAGAAAAATTATAGAAAATTATAGAAAATAATGGAGGGTCTGGACACACAGCTCAGCAGGTAAAGGCTTCCTTCCCACAAAGCCTGCTGTTGAGCTCCATCCCTGGACCTACGTGGTGGAAAGAGAAAACCCACTTCCAAAAACTGTCCTCTGACCTCTGCACGCATGCACAGTATGCACGTATCCAGAAACCCATGGATACCACACACAAATAAGTGTAAGAAGAAAAAATTAAAAGATCAATAGAAAATAATTAATAGAAAAAATAATACGGGATTGGATATTAATAGTCTGATGCCTGAGGAGGCCAGAAGAGGGCAAAGAACCCTCCAGAATGGTTGGGAGCCACTATGTGGGTGATGGGAACCAAGCCTGGGTCCTCCGGAAGAGTAGCAAGTGCCCTTAACCTCTGAGCCTTCCATTAAGAGCACTGGATGCTCTTCTAGAGAACTTGGGTTTGATTCCCAGCATCCACAGGATGGCTCATAACTGTGAAACTTGGGTGTGGCACCTTCACACAGACGTACGTTCAGGCAAAACACCAATGCACATAAAAATAAATAAATCTTTTTTTTAAAGCCCCTCTTATTTTTGTGAGACAGGGTCTCTCACTGAATCTGGTGTGCACCAATCTAGCTGTTCAGCAAGCCCCAGACATCCTCCTGTCTCCATATCTCCAGCCCTAGACTTTATAGGCATACACCACTGGTCCTCACACTTGCAAAACAAATATTTTCCTGGCTGAGCCATCTCCCCGCACATCTCTTTCTTTCTTTGTTTTTTTGTTGAGCTCGGTTCTCAGGAAACCAAAGTCAAACATGAACTCCTGATCCTCCTGCCCCACCTCCCAACATGCTGGAACTAAGGTCAAGGCAGGCACCATCATATCTACCTAAAATAACAGAATTCTATCTTTTTTTTCTTTTTCCCTTTTTTTTTTTTTTTGAGATAGGGTTTCTCTGTGTAGCCCTGGCTATCCTGGAACTCACTCTGTAGACCAGGCTGGCCTCGAACTCAGAAATCTGCCCGCCTCTGTCTCCCAAGTGCTAGGATTAAAGGCATGAGCCACCACAGCCCAGAGAATTCCATCTTTTGAAAATTTGCCAGGGGCTGGAGAGATGGCTGGTTAAGAGTACTGACTGCTCTTCTAGAGGTCCTGAGTTCAATTTCCTGCAACCACATGGTAGATCACAACCATCTTTTTTTTTTTTTTTTTTTTTTTTTTTTTTTGGTTTTTTGGTTTTTTGAGACAGGGATCACAACCATCTTTAATGGGATCTGATGCCTTCTTCTGGTGTGTCTGAAGACAGCTACAGTGTACTCTTATACATAAAATAAATCTTAAAAAAAAAAGGGGGGGGGGCTGGAGAGATGGCTCAGTGGTTAAGAGCACTGACTGCTTTTCCAAAGGTCCTGAGTTCAATTCCCAGCAACCACATGGTGGCTCACAACCATCTGTAATGGGATCCAATGCACAATTCTGGTGTGTCTGAAGACAACTACCATGTGCTTATATAAATAAAAATAAATAAATAATATTTTTTAAAAAAGAGCCGGGCAGTGGTGGCACACACCTTTAATCCCAGCACTTGGGAGGCAGAGGCAGGTGGATTGCTGAGTTCCAGGCCAGCCTGGTCTACAGAGTGAGTTCCAGGACAGCCAGGGCTATACAGAGAAACCCTGTCTCGAAAAAAAAAAGAAAGAAAGAAAGAAAAAGAAAAGGAAACTGTTCCCAAGGCTTGCCCACAGACCAGTCTGGTTGAGGAATTTTCCCAACAGAGGTTTCCTTTTCCAAAGATGACTCTACACTGTGTCAAGTTGACATAAACTAGCCAGGGAAACCCTGTTCCCACTTATCCGTCAGTACTGCTGTGGTCCGGGGAACTCCCCATTCACCCTTTTCTAAAATCCTAATGATGCTACTAATGGGGCATTTAAAATTTTTATGACAAGATAGAAACACTTGGAGGCACTCTCCTTACAAAAAAATGTTCTCACAACCAGGGAAATTGATAAATAGGGATGTCTTGAGAGTGGACTGTTATAACAATACTTTGTTGTTGTTGTTGTTGTTGTTTGATAGGGAACCATGTAGCACTAGCTTACTTGCTATGTAACCCAGGATGCCCTTCACCTCCACTTCCTGAGTGCTGAGACAACAGCTGTGGTGCTAGAAATCAAACCCAGGACCTTCCTCATCCTAGGCCAGCACTCCCCTAACGGAGCCCCACCCACAGCCTCTCCTTTGTAAGTTCTCTTGGCCTCTTATCTGAAGCTCTGGCCTCCCTCTCAGCCCTAGCAGCAAACCTGGAGAAGCCAACCTCCCTGAGAGCCTTCCCCCACCCCCCCCACCAGGCCCAGCTTGGAGCTACTTCAGCAGCCAGCTGGGGGCAATCCTGAGGCTCCCCACTTCTCTATGTCCCCCAGAAGCACTGTCCTACAAGCCGAAGTCTACCATCAGAAGGCTACCGTGTCTCCCCTGCCTCATCAGTCGGAGAGCCCATCTCGTTCCTTGTCACTCCATCTTGGGCTGGAATCAGGAGCACAAAGGTCATACCTAGATCTCTCTCTTTCCCTCTTTCCTTCATGTTCTTTGTGTGTGTGTGTGTGTGTATGTTCTCATGTGCGTATATGTGTTCACATGTGTGCGTGTGTGTACAGCTGTTTACAGAGGCCAGAAACAATATTGAGTGTCTTCCTCAGTTACTTCCACCTTACTTTCTTTTCTATTCTTTTTTGTTTGTTTTGTTTTGTTTTGTTTTTTTGAGACAGGGTTTCTCTGTGCAGCCCTGTCTGTCATGGAACTCACTCTGTAGACCAGGCTGGCCTCGAACTCAGAAATCCGCCTGCCTCTGCCTCCCAAGTGCTGGGATTAAAGGCGTGCGCCACCACCGCCCGGCTTCCACCTTACTTTCTGAGACAGAGGTTTACTGACTCCTTAAAATAGCAGGCTCTAGGGATCCCTGTCTCTCTCTTCACCTGAATCAATTGTAGGCGCAGGCCCAGCTTTTTAAATGGGTGCTGGGCGTCTGAAGTCAGACCCTCACACCTGCATGCTAAGCACCGCACCAACCGAGCCATCACCTGAGTCCCTGTAACAATTCTTTTTAAAATCTGAGTACATTTATCTGTTTGACTGTTTGCATGAAGAAGTAGAGGACAACTTGCAAAAATTGGTTCTCTCTCTCTCTCTCTCTCTCTCTCTCTCTCTCTCTCTCTCATGTGCAGGTCCTGAGAATCGAACTGAGGTCATCAGGCTTGGTAGCAAACTGTCTACCTGGTGAGCTATCACCAGCCCCTTCTGGAACGGTTCTGTCGTTAAAGATTTATGTGTGTTTATTGTATGTATATGGGTATTTTGCCTGCACGAATGTCTATGCATTATGTTCCCACAGTGCTGCAGGAGGCCAGAAGAGGGCGGTAGAGCCCCTGAACTGCCAGATGTTTATGAGCTACTGTGTCGGTGCTGAGAATTGAATCCAGGTCCAGTAGAAGGGCAGCCAGTGTTCTTAAGCACAGACCTATCTGTCCACCCCATTTTTTGTTTGTTTGTTTGTTTGTTTCAAGACGTGGTTTCTCTGTATAACCTGGCTGTCCTGAAATTCACTCTGTAGACCAGGCTGGCCTCGAACTCAGAAATCCTCCCTGCCTCTGCCTCCCAAGTGCTGGGATTAAAGGCGTGCGCCACCATCACCACCGGGCAATAATTCTTTTTTGTTTTTTGTTTTTTTTTAAGATTTATTTATTTATTTATTTTATGTATATGGGAGTACTCTATAGCTGTCTTCTGACATACCAGAAGAGGGCATCAGATCCCATTATAAATGTGACCCACCATGTGGTTTCTGGGAATTGAACTCAGGACTTTTGGAAAGGCAGCCAATGCTTTTAACCACTGAGCCATCTCTCCAACACCTCTTTAATAATTCTTTTTTTTTTTTTTTTTTTTTGGTTTGTTTGTTTTTGTCTTTAATTTTTAAAAAAGATTTATTTATTATTATACATAAGTACACTGTAGCTGACTTCAGATGCACCAGAAGAGGGCATCAGATCTCATTACGGGTGGTTGTGAGCCACCATGTGGTTTCTGGGATTTGAACTCAGGACCTTCAGTCGGTGCTCTTACCCGCTGAGCCATCTCGCCAGCCCTTTGTCTTTTATTTTTATTTCAAAAGCTTGGATAGCTTCAATATCCAGTTTGTGGCAAAATCAGGAAGGACATGTGTAAAATACCTTACAATACATTAGATCCCCAAGAAGGACAATAAAGGGCTGGAGAGTTGACTCAGTGATTAAGAGCACCAACTGGCCAGGCAGTGGTGGCACACGCCTTTAATCCCAGCACTTGGAAGGCAGACGCAGGTGGTTTTCTGAGTTCGAGGCCAGCCTGGTCTACAGAGTGAGTTCCAGGACAGC
>JADRCD010183715.1:20356-46682 GCA_019843815.1 Montemys delectorum
GGGGGGGGGGGGGAACAAAAACAAAAACTCCAATTGTTCTTCCAAAAGTTCAAATCCCAGCAACCACATGGTGGCTCACAACCATCCGTAAAGAGATCTGACGCCCTCTTCTGGTGCTTCTGAAGACTACTTAGATATAATAATAAATAAGTCTTTTAAAAAAAAAGTACAGTAAAATTAACACTTCCATTACTGGAAATGTATGACACAGATAATATAAAATTAAAAGGTTTTTACTCTTTTTTTTTTTTTTTCCAGACAGGGTTTCTCTGTGTAGCCCTGGCTGTCCTGGAACTCACTCTGTAGACCAGGCTGGCCTTGAACTCAGAAATCTACCTGCCTCTGCCTCCCAAGTGCTGGGATTAAAGGCGTGTGCCACCACTGCCCGGCTAGGTTTTTTACTCTTTACAACCAGGGTCTACAGGTCCAGGCTGCAGAGTGGCAGCAGGAAGCCAACCCTCCAAAGTCAACCCCTAATGTCACTCTGGCCTGAGATGCCACACACAGCCTACGACAACTAGAGCTCTGGATTAACTGACTGGTTAAAGTCTGCTTTTTAGGACTTTCATAGGACATTTGAACTTCTATTGCAAAATCTCATAAACTGAGGGGCTTATGAACAATAGAGGCTTAACCTTCACTGCTCTAGAGCCTGGGAAACTGGAGGTCACGGTGCGGGTAGATGGGATGTCTGATGAGAACCTAATTCCTGGTTTCTAAGTGAACGTCTTGCTGTGTGTACAGGGTGGAAGGGACAAGGGGGCTTCCTGGGGCCTCCTTCTCCAGCACTAAGCCCAGGACTCACCTGGTAACCTAGCACTGAGGAGAGAGAGGCAGGAGGACCAGAAAGTCCAGGTCAGCCTGGGCTAGATGGTGAGTTGGAGGTCAGCCATGTCTTTTTTAACTATGTCTTAAAAAGAACAAAACAGCCAGGCGGTGGTGGCACACGCCTTTAATCCCAGCACTTGGGAGGCAGAGGCAGGCGGATTTCTGAGTTCGAGGCCAGCCTGGTCTACAGAGTGAGTTCCGGGACAGCCAGGGCTACACAGAGAAACCCTGTCTCAAAAAAACAAAACAAAATAAAATAAATAAAAAATTGTTCTTTAGATCTTCAACTCCTTTCACCTTTGTTGACTGCAACACAATTCTTTCTTTAGGGCTCGTTCCAATCCCTGTTAGCAGCTTTTCACAGCAGGTATCCTATGGCTCTGGCATCTCTAACATATTTTTTTTAAAGATTTATTTATTATATGTAAGTACACTATAGCTGTCTTCAGACACATCAGAAGAGGGCATCCAATCTCATTACTGATGGTCGTGAGCCACCACATGGTTGCTGGGATTTGAACTTAGGACCTCTGGAAGAGCAGTCATGCCCTTACCTACTAAGCCATCTCTCCAGCCCCATCTCTAACATCTTTAGGTATCCAAAGCAACTTCAACTTCACAGCTTCTTATTCCATTGTCTGGGATCCATGTATGAATTCTGGGCTCCTCCAAAGTGCTTGGGTCACATCTCTAGCTCTGCCCTCTGTAGCACTCTAGGCTCTGGCTGACTCCACTCCAGGGCTGCTGCTGTTCTTGGTGGCCATGCCCTGGTACTGGCATCTCCAATATGCTGGAGTCTTATGATGCAGCTAGGCTGCAGTTTCACCAATAGCCTCTCATAGGCTCTCTTCATGGTGCCAAGCCTCAACTCCTTTGCATGACCCTTTCAGTCCTGGGCCGTCACCTGCAACTGAGGCTGTCCCTTCACCATTGTCCTCTCTTGGCTTCTCAGAGAGCCAAACCTCAGTTGCTCTCCATGACCCCTTCATTTCTTCAAAACCACTACCACCTGGGTGACTCTTACACATTACCAAGTCCAGCTGTAGCATGAGGTACAACCTTGGCAATCTCTGGAACACACCTTCTTTGTGCTCCCAGAAAACACTTCCCAGAAGATTTCACTTCAGTGATGCTGGTCTCAATCATTGGTAATTTCTTAGCTCCAGCTAACCAACCTCAATTGTCCCAATAATCCCTTTTATTCTTGACTCTAAAGCCAGAGCCACACAGCTGAAATTATTGAGTTCTGCTGCTTGCTGAGTCCCCTTTAATCTATTACATCTTTTTGGTTTTTGTTTTGTTTTTTCGAGACAGGGTTTCTCTGTGTAGCCCTGGCTGTCCTGGAACTCACTCTGTAGACCAGGCTGGCCTCGAACTCAGAAATCTGCCTGTCTCTGCCTCCTAAGTGCTGGGATTAAAGGCCTGTGCCACCACCACCCGGCACTTTTTTTTAATTCCTTTTCACAAGATGGAAGCTTCGCCGAGTGGAACGTTGCTCTGAGCACACCACTTTCTTAATTCCATTTAATACCTTTAATCTGGTTATCTCCTTGAACACAGAACTTAGCTCCATTTGACTTCCTCAGCATCCTTTAATCCTTGAGCCATACATTTTGCATTTTTTCCTTTCCATGCTTGCTATGCTTGGTCCAAACTCTCTTTGTAAGAGTGAACTACAGGCCAGGCAGTGGTGGCACATGCTTTTAATCCCAGCACTTGGGAGGCAGAGGCAGGGGGATTTCTGAGTTCAAGTCCAGCCTGGTCTACAGAGTGAGTTCCAGGACAGCCAGGGCTATACAGAGAAACCCTGTCTCAAAAAAAAAAAAAAAAAAAAAAAAAAAACAAAACCCGAAACAAAACAAAACAAAAAAACAGAATTTCAAACATAAACATCTACAGCTTGCAAAACTCATGCCCCTTCTAGAGCATGAGATAAATCATAGTTAGTGGCTGTGGATAATCAGAAGCAGCCCCATGTCCCCCACATGGGGTCAAAACAAGAACATAATCACATAACATAACTGGTTTTTGTTTGTTTGGTTGGTTGGTTTTTGAGACAGGGTTTCTCTGTGTAGCCCTGGCTGTCCTGGAACTCACTCTGTAGACCAGGCTGGCCTCGAACTCAGAAATCTGCCTGCCTCTGCCTCCCAAGTGCTGGGATTAAAGGCGTATGCCACCACCGCCTGGCCATAACTGGGTTTGTAAAGAAACCAAAATCCTCATTACTTGCATGTGTAGGTTTCATGTGCCAAGGCAGGGATGTGAAGGTTGGAAATTCTGGGGGACTTCTGTCTTCTCTGTGTATGTTAGAGAGGGATATTGAGGGCAGCAGAAAGGAGAGGATAGACCCTTTTTCTACCAAAGGCATGTGTGTTCTTCTTTGCCTATGCACTCATGTTAGAGAAACTGGCTGACTCAGGAAGGCCAGCTTCTGCCTGGGATGTGGATCTGTAGTCCTCATCCTTGAGTTCAGCTTCTGAGGATTCAATGTAACCCTGGAAGGGGGCATGTCCTATAGTCTGTGACTGATGATCTTGTCCCAGATGCCATTGTCTGTAAGCCATTGTAAGACATCTTCTTCTTCTTCTCGGGCTGGAGAGGTGGCTTAGCGAGTAAGAGTGTTCTTCCAGAAGTCCTGAGTTCAAATCCCAGCAACCACATGGTGGCTCACAACCATCCGTAATGAGATCAGACGCCCTCTTTTGGTGTGTCTGAAGACAGCTATAGTGCACTTATGTATAATAATAAATAAATCTTTGGGCTCAGAGTGAGCAGGCACTTAGTGAGCGGGGCTGAGTGAGCGGGGCCGACCAGATTGAGCGGGGTTGACCAGAGTGAGCAGAGGTCCTAAAAATTCAATTCCCAACAACCAGATGAAGGCTCACAATTATCTGCACAGCTACAGTGTGTACTCATATACATAAAATAAATAAATCTTTAAAAAAAGATGTCTTCCCCCCCTTCTCTGTGTGTATGTGTGTGCGTGTGCGTGTGTGTGCATGTGCGTGTATGTGTGTGCGTGTGTGTGCGTGTGCGTGCGTGTGCGTGTGTGTGTGTGTGTGCGCATGTGTGTGCGTGCGTGTGCGTGTGTGTGTGTCACCTCTGATATCCTTTTTCTTTGTAGCTACCATGTCTAATACTTCTTTTGGAAGGTGGGTATTGCTTGGATGCTGTAGGCTCATAAAAGTAACAACTTACACACTGAATTTTCACAGTAACCCATGACACAAGCATATCTATTTTACACAAGGGGGAAAACAGACTGAAGTAATTTTAATTAGTAACTATCTAGTTGAATCAAAGCACACCTGCCTGTATTCACAGCTCAAGACTCTATTTTCAAATTTTATTGTTTATTAGTTTTTCTGTATTTAAGTTTTTCCTGCACATGGGTCCTTGAAAGTGTGTGCTTGGTCCCCTCAGAAACCAGAAACAAGAGGAGGGCATCCGACCGGAGCAGCTGATTTAAGCCACTATTCTGATTTGTTTAACATTGTTACAAAGTAAATGGCCTAGAATCTATAGGATTCTTTTTATCTTTTTACTTATTTTATGTAAATGAGTACTCTCTCTGCATGTACACGGCAAACTACAAGAGGGCATCAGTTTAGTTGATTGTAATTCACCATGTGGTTGCTGGGATTTGAACTCAGGACCTCTGGAAGAGCTCTCAGTGCTCTTTCCTACTGAGCCATCTCTCCAGCCTCAATTTATTTTAAAATTTTTGCTTTTTAGAGGCAGGCCGATTTCTGAGTTCGAGGCCAGCCTGGTCTACAGAGTGAGTTCCAGGACAGCCAGGACTATACAGAGAAACTGTCTCGAAAAACAAAAAACAACAAAAAATTTTTTTTCTTTTTTCTTTTTTTTAAATTTTATTTAATGTAGGGTGTTTTGCCTACCTGCAGGCATGGCCTGATGCCTGTAGATGCCAGAAGAGGGATCTGTCTCCCTGGAACTGGAGGCACAACAAGTTTTGAAATATCGTGTACCTGCTGGGAACTTTCTTCTTAACTGTAAAGCCTTCTCTCTAGCCCATTGTTCAATTGACTTAATGGACTTTGGGCAGTGAAGTCACTCAAGATCCACTGGTTCTGAGATTGTTCTTGGAGTCATGGACTCAAGAACACACCAGTCTACCTGGTTTTTCGAAAGAGTCTTCTGCCCGAGATGACTGCAGTTTCGAGGACTGTCCACTAGAGGACGCAGCGCCGCGACAGCCGAGCCTCTCTTTCCCACGCTCACTTCGCGTGTCAGCCGAGAAGGAAAGCCCGCCTCCTGACCCATAAGGCCACGGGGCCGGAAGTCTCCCTCTCTCTTCCTGTTCTCCACCATGGCGGTGAGTAGGCCAGAGTTGGCTTTGCCTCTTTCATCCATCTCCATCCGCGGCCGGCGGAGCCCACGAGGGCTGTTTCGCCGGTGGCTGGAGGAGGACGGAGCCCGCGAGGCTGGTGGCATTAAGCCCGGCAGGGCTGTGCGGGCTCAGGGCTCGCCCGTCACGTCGCCGCCCATCCTAGTGATGGGGCTCAGGTCAGCGGCCCCGAGGGCCCAGACGCGGGGTCTGGGGGCTGCCGGGAGTGCGAGCGGAACGTGCCGAGCTCCATGTCGGGTCTCAGCGCAGGGGACTTGCAGCTTGCTCGGTGCTGGGGTCCCTACTCTCGGGACTGACGTTAGCTTGCAGACAGCTTGGGAAGGGGGGCGGCATGTCGCCTAGGCCGATGTGTCCTGCAGTTTGTCATGTAGGGTTACATTGTATCTTCTCCTGCGGGATTGGCTTCCTATAATCCCTAGCGTCTGTACCCTACACATCGACCTCTTGGGATTCAGGCTTACTCTCCGCGTTCGCCCCAAACACCGAGACCCGTGTAGTCCTGAGGGCTCACGCAGGATTCGGGACGATAGGAATGCGTGGAGAAGACATTGGCTTCTCGACTTTGGTGGGTCGCGAGGGTCTTGATAGCTGTGTTAATCTTCGCAGCAAGATCAAGGTGAGAAGGAGAACCCCATGCGGGAACTTCGCATCCGCAAGCTCTGCCTCAATATCTGCGTGGGGGAGAGCGGAGACAGACTGACCCGGGCGGCTAAGGTGTTGGAGCAGCTCACAGGCCAGACCCCTGTGTTTTCCAAAGGTGAGTGGGGAAGGGTTGGCCAGAGAGGAGTGGATTGGAAGGCCTTGGTTCGTCCAACCGGAACTCGTGTGCAAAGTGAGCTAGCCTAAGCCTTACACCGTGGGGATGATGATCCATGCTTTGTATATCTACATAAGTAAACATGTAGAGATACATATATGTATACACATATATATTTGTTTGTATATGAGTGCTCTATTTGTATGTATACGCACATGACAGAAGAGGGAATCAGATCCTGTTACCCTCACTTGGGCAACGTGTGAACCGCTGTGTGAGTGCTGGGAATTGGACCCAGGACCTCTTAAAACCACTGAGCCATCTCTCCAGCCCCCCCCCCCCCCCCGTGCTTCTCAACTTTTGACTCTGCTTCAGCTTCCTTAAAATGAATTGTGATTGCCTTGTTTGGCCACATGAGAGGAGTTAATGTGCTGGTGTGATTGTGGGAGTTCTGTGATTGGGTTTCAATACTGTTTGTAAGTACCGCAGTCAGCGTTTTGAAAATTAGTACAACTTTTGTCAGTCTTAGTCTCCCAGTTTGTCCCTTCCACACCCCATTCTGGATATGGCTAGGTTAGAGCATAATCGTCAGCTGGCCCTGGCAGCCCACAACTGCAACCCCGCTACCCGGGCTGAAGCAGGAGGATTGCTGCCAGTTCAAGGCCAGCCTGGGCGACATTTGAAAATCTGTCTCGGGTCCTCCCAACCTGTGTGACTGTGGTCATGAACTCTGGGCACTGAAATGCTGCTTCAGGTTCTTAGTTGCTGAAGTATGACTGGGTGAACTAGAAATTGAAAGCTCTGTGTTATGGACGAAGTTGATTAACACGCTAGATGCAGTCAGCATCTGCCTCTGTCCCTGTCCTGCAGCTAGGTACACCGTCAGGTCCTTTGGCATCCGAAGAAATGAGAAGATCGCTGTTCACTGCACAGTCCGTGGAGCCAAGGCAGAGGAGATTCTGGAGAAAGGCTTGAAGGTGAGGCTGGTGGGGTGGAGGCAGCTGCAGTGTCGGAGATGGGTTATATATACACATGCAGTGTCGTGGTGTGCTCAGTGTGGCTGTTCTTGGATTTCTGTCCTTGGGATTTTCTCTGCTCTTTGGAAGTGGGGATCATTTGGTGGGATTTGTAGCTGGGACATGACTTGGTTTAGGGGAGGGGTAGCCTGTGCTAGACAGGTTGCACGGAGTTTTAGTTTTGCTCTGTCTACTGGGTGTTGGTCTGCGTGCATATTGGGCTTCTTGACCACACTGAATAACACGGTCACTTCCTGTGTCTCCCCAGGTGCGGGAGTATGAGTTGCGGAAAAATAACTTCTCAGATACTGGAAACTTTGGTTTTGGCATTCAGGAACACATTGACCTGGGCATCAAATACGACCCAAGCATTGGTATCTACGGCCTGGACTTCTATGTGGTATGTGGGGTTCTCAATCCCGAGCTGCCTGTGGGAAGAGGGACCTGCTGCTCCTCTGTTGTCGTCATCCACACAGGCTGTCTTGCTGTTTGATGGAGTGCTGGGCTGAGGTCTTATGTCTTGTCTGCCTGTGTCCCCTTAGTAAAGGGCCTCGTTGTAGCAAGTATACAAGTCCAGCAGCACACGAGGTTGGTTGGTTCCCTGCTGTTGCAAAGCTCTCTGGGTGATCCAGTGCCACCTTGGCCCCTAGCATTGGCTACCCTGTCTCCACTCATCGTCTCAGGCACATGAGTTATGTGAGGAAGACATGGAAACGTGGGGGGTGCAGACTGCTCAAGTGGGGATTTCATGTGGGAATGACTGTTAACCACAGCGCTTTGCCTGGTCACAGGTGAAGGCAGCAGAGCTCTGGGAAGTACTGAACCAAGGGGGCAAATGTGCTGCTTTGGACCACTTAAATTTTTCCACATTGCACATGTTACACGTTTTTGTTTTGAGGCAGAGTCCTTGGTTTACAGCCCATGCTGGTCTTGAACTCCCTGCATGTATGTCTGCACCATGTGTATGCCTGGTGCCAAAAGAGGTCAGGGGAATCAGATCCCTCTTGAGACTGGAGTTAGAAGGTTAGAGACCAGTTGGGAAGGAGCCTGCAGGGCATATGTATGTAGTGCTTGCTGTGTTGTGGCCTGGGTAGCTGATGACAGTTCTGTCCAACTGAGGTGCTAGTCTTAGTCCAGAATCTGTTAAGTTTCTAGATGACTTGAAAATCAGTCTCTAAAGTGTGAGTCCTGTCTGTCCCGTTGCTAACTCGACCCTGAGCTGGCTGGGTGACTGTTGGTTATTCTGGTGCAGGTGCTGGGTAGGCCAGGTTTCAGCATCGCAGACAAGAAGCGCAGAACAGGCTGCATTGGGGCCAAACACAGAATCAGCAAAGAGGAGGCCATGCGCTGGTTCCAGCAGAAGGTAAAGCTGATGATCCCAAGTAAACTGGTGGTCGGTGGTGTTGGTGACTGGTATTGGGCTGGGAGCTCTGAAACAATGCTGTTTGGTGGGTAGCTTGTGTGAAGCAGGAATATTTGGGCACTTTGGTAAATGGTTTCCAGGGTTGGTTGAGGTCTGGAGTGTAGCAGTTCCTGCTTTTGACACTTGTTCTGAAAACATACAATTTCTTCTCTTTCAGTATGATGGGATCATCCTTCCTGGAAAATAAATTTTATCCAAAAGGCTAATAAAAATTTCTCAGAAATACATGTTACTTTTGTGTGTTTGTGAAAGGAGTCTAAGCACATTCAGACCCTGGTACATCAAGCACTTAAAGAAAGCCTCGATGAGAATTGCTCAGAGCAGCAGCGTGCGTCGTGGACTCCAGGGCCTCCACACAGCTAAGATTGAGCGCTGTGTTGGGTGCCCTGTGCATGGACTGTGGTGCAGGGGTCCAGTTTAAGTGGATTTTGAGAGGTTCTGGGTTGGTTAGGGTTTGGATTTGGTCGTAAGTAAAGGCTGGGACAGTACCCCACATCCCAGTCCCAGCAGGTGTCCCATTTGGGACTTGGTGTGTGGTGAAGAGACCACAGCCTCTGGTGTGTGGTGCTAAACACGGTATTTTGGCTTTGTTCATAGTTGAGTTGCATTTAGAATGATACAGCTGGGAGGCCTTGTTAGGAAGGAAGTCAGTCTCACGGGGCATTAGTCTTCCCTTAGTAGCTATGGTAACCTGGAGCAAATCTCTTTCACAGAAACAATCATTAGACAACTACTAGGCATGTAAGTATTCAAGTTTTTTGTGTGTTTTGTACATGGGATCTTGACACATTAAACCTTAGCTTGGTGTGAAGATACCTGTCACTAGTGATCAAAAATCCTGTGGGGGACTATGTAGGTGGCACAGTAGGTGATGTGCTTGCTGTGTGTGCATGGGGACCTAAGTTTAATAGCTGTTACTCATAGAGCTCTTGCCAGCCAGCCTAGCCTAACAATGGGGAGCGCCAGGTCCTGGTGTAAGGTTCTGTCAAAGAGATGAGGTTGCTGGCTCCCATGGGACAAACACAAAACCACCATTTACTTAATCCGTTTCCATTTGTGTCTTCGACGGTTGTTTTGAGATGGTCTCTGTATCTCTAGCTGTCTTAGAACTCTGGTGACACCAGGACGCAGAATTTTAACCCTCGTGAGCCCTCTGTGCTCGAGTTAAAGGAACACAGGGCCATGCCCAACTGTTAAGTTTCCTTTAATTCGACTTTTGTGTGTGAGTGCATGGGTGTTTTACATGTGGGCCTGTACTTGCTACCAGTGGAGGTCAGAATAAAGCAGGTGGCATCCGAGGTTGTGCCCTGTCTGCCACAGGGGTGTTGGGAGTAGTGCCCTTAGCTACTGAGCCATTCCTCCAGCCTCTTGTTTGCCTTTTGAGATCTCAGTAAGTGAGCAGTTTGTTTTTGAGACAGCATTAAGTTTTCCTGCCGTCCCCCAGGCCCCAAGGCAGAGTATCCTGTCAACTAGAGTGGCTTGGAATTAGCCATGACTAGCCTCCACCTCCTGGGTGCTGGAACCTGAGTGTGCCACCACACCCAGTTGACACAGTGCCAGGCCAGCAGTCAGCCAGGGGAGCTGCAGCTGTGCCCTTATTCTCTGAATTAGGTAATTGTAACTTGAGTAAACATGCTCAAAAGGGCTAAGCTGGCTTGGATCCTGTACTGTGCAGAAGGCACACAGTAAGTTTAAGCATTCCAGGAGCTAGGGTGGTTCTCAACGCATGGGTCATGACCCCATCCTTCATAGGAGCCCTGTATCCTGCATGTCAGATATTTGCAATTCATAACTGGCAAAATTACAAGCTAATTAGCAACAAAAATTAATTTATGACTGAGAGCACATGAGCAGGTTGAAGCATTAGGAAGTCCAACCACTGCTACTATCATTAGACTTAGCATATATAGAAGGAAACTTGCCTTCTACATTAGTCTGGCATTGAACTAGGGATGAAATGACAGTTTGGGGGGGTTGTTTCTCAAAATTTTTCTGTAGGTTAGGCTGGCCTTGAACCCAGGGCTACCTGCCACTGCCTTCCTACATTGGGTACTGCTGTATTGCATGCAGTTGGGATGGCTTTAGTGTTTTCTGAGGAGGAAGGGTGTTTGGCAAAATCTGACAAGTGCTAGGAATTGAACCTAAGTCCTGGCAGAACAAGTGGGGTTATGAGCCACCATGTGGGTAGTCTGGAAGAGCAGTCAGTGCTCTTAACCTGTGAGCCATCCAAGCTTAAGCTTAGGTTTGTTTGGTTTTGGTTTTTGGTTTTTCGACACAGGGTTTCTCTGTGAAGCCCTGGCTGTCCTGAAACTCACTCTGTAGACCAGGCTGGCCTTGAACTCAGAAATCTGCCTGCCTCTGCCTTCCAAGTGCTGGGATTAAAGGCGTGTGCCACCACTTCCTGGCTTAAGTTGGTAAAACTGCCTGGGAGTCTGGCTTAGTGGAAACTTGGGAGTTAGGAGGTGACACTAAAGTCCTGCCTCTCAGCTCTCAGTGTGATATTGAAGAGATCATAGCCCACCCAAGAGAGTGACTGGACAGTAAGAATCTCCTGGGAGTTTCTTGACTCTCAGGTCTCCCTCAGACCAGCATGCAGACTGATGCCAGAGCAGTATGGAATAGTGAGTGTCTAAGCACACTTGACTAGTAAACTTAAGGTTTGCGACTTTATGTGGTTATTTTCTCCAGTTTAGTTGTGAAATTTGAACAACCAAGCATGAGTAAGGCACCTGTCCTGGCAGCAGACTTAGAAAAGCCAGGTTCCCTTAGTGAAAGTTACAGGCCTGAAGAGACCCTTCAGGACAGCACTCCACAAAGCTGAGAATCTAGCTCCCTTCCTGCAGAGACATCAGCATGCTAGGTCAATGGTCTGCAGTTGAGCTGCATTCTTAGCTCAAGCATACTGCCATCAAGAACAATCCCATGTCTGCTGTATGTGTGCACTCACTGTTTTATTTTTTTGTTTGTTTTGTTTGGGGGGGTTGTTTGTTTTTTTGTTTTGGTTGTCGAGACAGAGTTTCTCTGTGTAGCCCTGGCTGTCCTGGAACTCACTCTGTAGACCAGGCTGGCCTTGAACTCAGAAATCCACCTGCCTCTGCCTCCCAAGTGCTGGGATTAATTAATTAATTGACAGTTTTTTTCCCAGTGAAGATACTAAAAAAGAAAGCCTGTGTCTTCTAGTTTGTTTTTTGTGTGCGGGTTTGGTTTGCTTTGGTGGGTTTTTTGTTTGTTTTTTTGTGTGCTTTTTTTTTTATATCAAGTATTGCTATATAAACCAGAACACGTGGCTCCTCCTGTCTGGAGTTACAGAGCTGCTACTCTCAGCTAGGCATTTGGTTAACAGGGTTCAGGTTTTGGGTTTTGGGGGTTTTATTTTTTATTTGTTATTTTTATTTTTATTTATTTATTTTTTTTCCAGACAGGATTTCTCTGTGTAACCCTGGCTGTCCTGGAACTCACTCTGTAGACCAGGCTGGCCTTGAACTCAGAAATCTGCCTGCCTCTGCCTCCCAAGTGCTGGGATTAAAGGTGTGCGCCACCACCGCCTGGCGGGGTTTTTTTTTTTTTTTTAAAGATTTATTCATTTCATGTATATGAGTACACACTGTAGCTGTACAGATAGTTGTGAGCCTTCATCTGGTTGTTGGGAATTGACTTTTAGGACTTCTGCTTGCTCCGGTCAGCCCACTTGCTCCAGCCCAAAGACTATTTATTTATTTATTTATTTATTTATTCAATCATTCATTCACTCGTTTTTTGGTTTTGGTTTTGATTTTTTCGAGACAAAGTTTCTCTGTGTAGCCCTGGCTGTCCTGGAACTCACTGTGTAGACCAGGCTGGCCTCAAACTCAGAAATCCACCTGCCTCCACCTCCCAAGTGCTGGGATTAAAGGTGTGCGCCACCACCACCCTGCGAAAGTCAGTCTCATTACAGCTGGTTGTGAGCCACCATGTGGTTGCTGGGATTTGAACTCAGGACCTTCGGAAGAGCAGTTGGTTCTCTTATGCACTGAGCCATCTCACTGGCCCTCGGGTTTGTTTATAAACATAGTTGAGAGAGTGAGAAATAGTGAGCTTTCAGTAGCTAAGTAATACTACCTCCATCCCCACTGGAGAAACTCCAGAGACCAGTCAGTGGGTATCTCGGCCATTAGATGGTGTGGGCAAAGCAGGGGAATTTATAAGCTTCTCTCCTGCTAGCAGGCTGCAGGCAGGCCTCTGTGACCCTCCATGGAAGCTTCGGCGTTCTTTCCTGTAACGGGAAGCTCACCCTGCCTCCAGTGCTGAGATGCTTCATGCAGCTTTCGGGTGAAGACCCAAGGCTAACTACCAGAGGGGCCCCGAGTCCTAACGACCTACCAACAGGTGTAAGCTGCCAGCCACTGGAGACCTGGTGGTGCCTGCGGGTACAGAACTACATGGAGAGCACTTGTTATGGAAACCATAGAGTGGTTGTCAGAGGGGAATCTGGCCCAAGGTGCCTGGAGCATCACAAGGACTGAACTTGGCTCCTGAAGGTACAAGTGCAGCTAGCTGGCTTGCCACCGCAGACCAGTGTGAACAGGAAGGATGTGTTTGTACCAGTGAAGGACCGCTGTGCAGCCTGGCCCTTGGGGTGTTAACATATTTATAGCTATATTACTTGAGAAAGCCAGTAGAAGCTTGAAAGAAGCTGGAAAGCTAAGAGCAGCCAATAGCTTAACCATGGAGGAAGTCACTGTCCCTCCCGTTTTTTCTGAATACTGCTTTTGATAGCATAACTAATCCTTTGGCTACCATGGTGACCACCATCAAAAGTCCTGCTTTTCTGTTTTCGACAGTCTCACTGTGTGGCCCAAGCTGGCCTAGAACACAAAGCGGTCCTGCAGGATCAGCCTCCTGCGTGCTGGGGTTGTAGACATGAACCACTGCCCCTTCCTAGAAATACAATGGGGTTTATGCTGTCTTTGAACCTCAGTTCTGCTCAGATGCTACCCAGGGCGTGTCCCACAGGGCGTGTCCCACAAGCACAGATAGGCGGTTCAGGCATCTGGTGGGTGAGTCGATGTGCAAGGCCCTGACAGGTACCACAGGTTTATATCCTATAGTGAGCTCACTAGCTGTCACCTGCTCTCCTTCCAATGTCGCCAAAGGGAAGTCCTGTGGTGATTGCTAACTTCAGTTTGACAATACAGGTAAAGCTAGGCATTTGTGTCTATGTGGGTGTGAGATAAAGTGCCCAGATGGTCTCGCCAGGGATGAGCACGCTTTAACTCACTCCTGGGGGCTGGGATTCTTCCACTTTTAAGCAAAAATTATTGTAAAAATATATGTGAGGGTGGTTATGTGCATGTGAGGGCAGGTGTCCTTGGAGGCAACAGATTCCATCAGAGATAGTTAGAGTGGTTGTCACCTGTCCATTGAAGATGCTAAAAGAACTGAACCCGGGCCCTCGGCAAGAGCAGTGTGTGCTGTGTGCTTAACCACTGAGTCATCTCTAGTCCCAGGGTTCTGGGTTCTTTGTTGTTTGATGTTTTAATATTTACTCTTTCAGCCTATATTCTCCAAATCTTCAAAGAAGGTTAAAAACGGAGATGAAGGCAGTCTTGTGAACAACTAAGTCTAGAAGCAAACACCCCAGCAGCTCCTGAATAAAATTTAAATGAAAAAAATGTGGTGAGATCACTCAGCGCTTAAGGGAGCTTGGTCCTACATGGTGCAGGGAGAGAACTGACTCTCTGACCTAAGGAGCCCTCATCTACACATTCCTCTCTACACATAATTTTAAAATATGTCCAGCTAGGCATCGTGGCCTATACCTTTATTTAATCCCAGCATTTGGAGTAGAGGGGGATTTCTGTGAGAGGCCAGCCTGGTCTATGAAGTGAGTTCCAGGACAGCCAGGGCTACACAGAGAAACCCTGTCTAGAAAAGAAGAGAAAGAAGAGTCTAGCAAGGGGATCATGAGTTTAAGACAAGCCTGAGCCTCGGGGTGAGTCCTGTTTGAAAATAAAAAAATTCCACAAAGCAAAGTGATAACATCAATGACCGTCTATTCCTCCTGTGTTGCTCTAGAATCTGACAGAACTCCAATGGCCTACAAACAGACTTGTGAGTCAGCTATAACCCCTGTAAGTCTCAGTCCTGGGTAAAATAGATTCACCTGTTCCTGACAGGAGCACTTTCAAGAACTAGAGTATAAATGTGTTAGTTTGCACCCTACAAACTGAAAGTTGGAAATACCCTAATTTGAAGGCCCTCTTCAGTACCTGTAGAAATCATAGCCACAGAACCCACCGGCTTGACTGCTTGCCCTCACATCTGGAAGGCTAACTGAACATACTTGTTGGTATCCTGGCACTAGGAGGGACTTCCTCAATGCATACTGCTAGTTTGGAAAACTCAAAAGAATTCTCACTAAATCCAGATCATTTTCTCACCCTTGTAAAGTACTAAGCCCTAAGGCTTAGGGCTTAGCCCTAGTGAGATATGAATAGGTAGCAAGAGTGACCACCTGAGTTCAATCCCAGAATCCACCTGGTGGAAGGAAAGATCGTCTCCTCCTCCACACTGTTGTGGCAAGTGCACACACTGTCATGTGAACACACATGCACATACAAATAAAAAATAAGATAAAATGGGGCTAGAGGTGGCTCAGTGGTTAAGAGCACTGGCTGCTTTTCAAAGGATCCTGGTTCAATTCCCAGCACCCACTTGGTGGCTCTCAACCACCTCTATCTCTAGTTTGAAGGGATCTAATGCCCTCTTCTGGCTCTGCAGGTATCAGGCACACAGCAACAAAGCATGCAGGCAAAACACCCATACACATAAAAATTTTAATTTCTTCACATGCCTTTAATCCCAGCACTTGAGAAGCAGAGGCAGGCAGATTTCTGAGTTCAAGGCCAGCCTGGTCTACAGAGTGAGTTCCAGGACAGCCAGGGCTACACAGAAAAACCCTGTGTGTGTGTGTGTGGGGGGGACACTGACTGCTCTTCCAGAGGTCATGAGTTCAAATCCCGGCAACCACATGGTGGTTCACAACCATCCATAATGAGAAACAAATAAAAAACCTTCCCAGCACTTGGGAGGCATGGGCAGGCAGATTTCTGAGTTTGAGGCCAGCCTGGTCTACAGAGTGAGTTCCAGGACAGTCAGGGCTACACAGAGAAACCCTGTCTCGAAAAACCAATAAATAAATAAATATAAAAAATAAAAATAAAAAACCTATGGGCCGGAGCAAACGGGCTGGAGCAAGAGGAAGAAGGGAAGGGAAAAAAAGAAAAGAATAAAGAAAGGCTGAGGCAGCAGAATTGTCATGAGTGTGAAGCCAGGTCATGTCTCGAAACCAACAAAGAATAGAGTAGTGGGGATCTTCTGGGGAACAGGGCTTCACTCTATAGCTCTGGCTGACCTGGAACTTGCTATATAGCTCAGGCTGGCCTCTAATTCCTGATCTTCCTGTGTCAGTGGAAGGGCCAGGATTACATATGTGCACCACCATCCCCTGCTTGTATTTGGTTGTTAGCTTAATTTATAACCTGTAAATATTTGGATACTGAACAGGTGGCCTTCTATCTGCACTCCAGCCTTTGATCCTGCAAATGTTGGGGGTAAACCTAACCCAAAGCCACCTTCTAGTGAGTGTTTGCATCAGGACACACACATCCACTCTCTGCTGCATTCACAGGGCAGAGACACTTTTCCAGAGGGAAGACAACAGGCTGTTATCACTTCCCCAGCTTTGGTGCTGTGTGTCTCTGCTTGCCTCTTGGCTTTTACAAAGCTACCTGACTAATTAGGGAGAGGAGTGCCCCATCTGTAGCACAGGGGATCAAACCCATCGCCCTACATGCTAGACATGTGCTCTAGCACTCATCTGCATGAACAAGCCCATTCTTGAGGGGCTAGCCCCAAGCTTTCAGAAGCTATGGTTTTACCACACTCCTCAGTTCCCTGCCTTTGCACAGACCTGACCTGGATCTATCCAAGTGTGTCTATTTGTGGATTCCCAAACACTTGTTTAATCCCTCTACCATGGTTACCAAGAAGGTTTAGTCAAAGTTCCTGAACTCAGGGAGCCCAGAGGAGGCTAGGACTGAGTAAAGGCTTCTCAAAGCACAGGATGCACACACTGAGTCTAATGAGGTTGATGCTGGAGGCCGGGCTTGACAGAGAGACCCTGAAGCTACAGAGGGGCAGGTTTGGAGTTCAAGTCTGTCACAGTGACTGGACCAGAAGTAGGAGGTTAAAAAAATAAATAAATAAAAGAAGCCAGCCGTGCGGTGGTGGCGCACGCCTTTAATCCCAGCACTTGGGAGGCAGAGGCAGGTGGATTTCTGAGTTCAAGGCCAGCCTGGTCTACAAAGTGAGTTCCAGGACAGCCAGGGCTACACAGAGAAACCCTGTCTCCAAAAACAAAAACAAAAAACAAAAACAAAAAACAAAACAAAAAGAATCCCTAAGATCCACACTGGCTGTGGGAGTCTGCATTTGTCTGAGTCAGCTGCTGGGTAGAGTCTCTCAGATGACAGTCATGCTAGACTTCTGTCTGCAAGCATAACAAGAGTTATCATTAATAGTGTTAGGGATTGGTGCTTACCCATAGGGTGGGTCTCAAGTTGGGCCCGCAAGAATATTCTTTTTAAAAAACAGTTTTGTTATGTAGGTTAGATTGGACCCGGATTTGGTCCCCACTTCAGCCTCCCAAGTAGTTGGGGTTTTAGGCATACATTATTTTACTTGGCTCAGTGTCTTTATAAGAATTTTTAAAATGTAATTTATAAAAGCAGAAGCTTTTACCTTGTTCTTGTCATTTAATTATTTGTAGCACAATAATCATGAATAAGAAATATATCTTGGGGCTGGAGAGATGGCTCAGTGGTTAAGAGCACTGACTGCTCTTCTAGAGGTCATGAGTTCAAATCCCAGCAACCACATTGTGGCTCACAACCATCTGTAATGAGATCTGATGCCCTCTTCTGGTATGTCTGAAGATAGCTACAGTGTACTTATATATAATAAATAAAATCTTTTAAAAAAAAAAAGTGGGCTGGGCAGTGGTGGCGCATGCCTTTAATCCCAGCACTTGGGAGGCAGAGGCAGGTGGATTTCTGAGTTTGAGGCCAGCCTGATCTACAGAGTGAGTTCCAGGACAGCCCCGGCTACACAGAGAAACCCTGTCTCGAGAAACCAAAAAAAAAAAAAAGAAAAAAAAAAAAAGAAAAGAGAAAAAAAGACAAGCAGAAGTGAGGCTTGAGGCACTGAGGGACCAATGCTGTTGATGCTGTTTGTCGCAGACATGAATAAATGTCTGCTTACCTCAGATAAGGAACTGATTACAGAAATAAGGAAGCTCTCAAGTCCAACCAAGTGAACCAAGGAGACTGGGTTTGTTGTTTGTTTTTTGTTTTGTTTTGTTTTGTTTTTTGAGACAAGGTCTCACTATGTTGTCCTGACTGGCCTTGAACTCAGAGATCTGCTTGCCTCTACCTCCTGTGTTCTGGGATTAAAGGCGTGCGCCACCACTCCTAGGTACCAACGAGTCTTATGGCTCTTACAACTCATCTGCCTCAACAAAGCCCTCTGTAGCCTGCATCACAGCTCTAGAAACCTGGGGTGTGCTGCACAACTTGGAGGCATCTGGGAAGGGTTGGGAGAGCCTTCTTCAGATGGCTAGGCTTTTCTGAAAATATCTCCCAGTCATCCTTATTGCATCTGTGAGTATGGGGAGGAATAGTGATATACAATGTGGTCAATTTCAGGGACTTCCTGAAGCTACTGAGTTGTTGAACAGCTCTGCTCTGAGATGGAGTGTTCTCTTCCCTGAAGATGGACGTTGGCACAGAACACTGTGCAGGCTCCACGAGAAGCCTATATAGTGTTTTGTCATGGCAGCCTCAGGTCAAGGGAGGATCTGGTATCCAACAGGGACTTGGTATTTGCTGAAGTAAACATTAGGTCATGTGGAGTTGCTGAAAACCCTTCCAAAAGTTTGCACTAGAGCCTGGGCACAGTGGTGTTCTGCCTGGTCCATATACTGAATCACTTAGGGGTCCTTAGAAATGAACAGTCTAGGGAGTGGCTCAGTCGATAAAGTACCTGTCCATGAGGACCTGAGTTCACATCCTCAGCTCCCATGTACAGAGACTGTAGGCACAAATGAAGATGACAGGCTGGCTCAGGTACTTGCCCACACACCAGAGGGCCTGGGTTTGATCCCTGGATTCATTCGGAGAAAAGACAGAACCAGCTCCTACAACATGCCCTCTGCATAGCATATGCATGTGTGGCACACACCATGTCCTCTGCACAGCATATGCATGTGTGGCACATACTATATCCTCTGCATACCATATGCATGTGTGGCATACACTTGCATCTTGTACACGGATAAATACATAAATGTAAGATGTTTAATGTATCTTATATGTGGGAGTATACCTACATGTACATCTGTGAACCATGTGCATGCCCTGTGCCAGGCCCAGCAAGAAGACAAATTGAGTCCTCCAACTTCTGGAGTTGGAGTTACAGGAGTGTTAGGTCCCAAAGAAACCCAGGACAAATGGCTAACTGAGGTGCCTATTATTATGAAAGCTGATGCTGGCTGCCAGGGTCTTCCATCATTGCAAGTACTGGTTCCAGAGGGCTGGCTCCTTTCTGCTCTTCTCAGCCCTGCCCCCTACCCTATCCTGGGCTTCATTTCCTTTCCCCAGCTTTTTTTTTCTATACCCAGCCATTTTGGCCATGGGGTCCCTTACCCTTTGGTTCTCTCACTCCCATTATTCTTCTGGATTCTTCCCTCTCTCCTGGTCCCCTCTCTGGTCTCTCTCTTTCTTCTTCCTCTCTCACTCTCCTCCCACCTCCTCCTCTCATGGCCCTGATCTATTCTGCTGGCCATGTTCAGTCTGCAGCCTTCAGAGGCCTCTGGATGTCCTCACCCTCATATCTACACTAAAAACCTTCTTAACCATACATAGGAGTATCATTTTCATTCAGGATGCTTGTGAGCCTCTATGTGGGTCCTAGGAATTGAATCCATATCCTATGAAGGAGCAAACAAGTATTCTTTTTCTTTTTTTTTTTTTCCAGTCAGGGTTTCTCTGTGTAGCCCTGACTGTCCTGTTACTCACTCTGTAGACCAGGCTGGCCTCAAACTCAGAGGTCTGCCTGCCTCTGCCTCCCAACTCTGCCAAACTAGTACTCTCATTTGTTGTTTTGTTTTGTTTTTTTTTTAGGTTTTTTTTTTTATTTGTTTCTCATTACGGATGGTTGTAAGCCACCATGTAGTGCTGGGATTTGAACTCATGACCTCCTGAAGAGCAGTCAATGCTCTTAACCACTGAGCCATCTCACCTGTTCCAAACTAGTACTCTTAACCACTGAGCTACCATCCCTCCAGCCAGGCCCACCCATTTTTTGGTAGGGGATTGTTTTCTGGAAGAGCAGTCAGTGCTCTTAACTGATGAGCCATGTCTCCAGCACCCTGCCCCCCACCCCTCACCCTACTGCCACCCCTGTCCACCAGCCTGTCCTGGAACTCAGTAATCCACCTGCCTCTGCTTCCCAAATGCTGGGATTAAAGGTGTGTGCCACCACTACCCAGTTACCCTCCCCCCCCCTTTTTTTTAAAAAGAAGCCTGAGGGACTAGAGAGATAGTTCAAAATTTAAAGGCATTTGTTGCCAAGCCTGATGACCTGAGTTTGATTTTTTAGGATCCACCTGTTGTAAGGAGAGAACTAAATCCCACAAGATATTATTCTGTAACTCCTATGAGTCCTATGGCATCAATGCATGCATATATGCACGTGCACACACACACACACACACACACACACACACACACACGCACACGCACAGATGAAGAAGGAGGAGGAGAAGAAAGAAGAGCAGCAGCAGCAGCAGCTGTGGAGCTATGAACACCACCAAAAAAGCCAGAGATGTGTCTATACCCCTAGAATCTGGTTGAGTAGGCCAGGGAAGAGCCTGGGATTGGTGAGACAGGAGGATCCTGGGCCTTGCTGGCCTGCCATTTGAGCTAAGTAGGTCAGTTCTAGGTTCAGGAGGAACTTGTCTCAAAATAATGTGGAGAACTATTGAAGATATGCAGTATTGACCTCTGGCCTGTGTGCTCCCTCACATATATACCAAACACACATGTATTTTAAAAAAATTAAAAGTCCTAACTTGGTGGTGGTGGTGCATGCCTTAATCCCAGCACTGGGGAGGCAGAGGCAGGTGGATTTCTGAGTTCGAGGCCAGACTGGTCTACAGAGTGAGTTCCAGGACAGCCAGGGCTACACAGAGAAACCCTATCTTTCTTTCTTTCTTTCTTTCTTTCTTTTCTTTTTTTTGTGTGTGTGTGTGTGTGTGTGTGTGTGTGTGTGTGTGTGTGTGGTTTTTCGAGACAGGGTTTCTCTGTCTGGCTGTCCTGGAACTCACTCTGAAGACCAGGCTGGCCTCGAACTCAGAAATCTGCCTGCCTCTGCCTCCCAAGTGTTGGGATTAAAGACGTGCACCACCACTGCCTGGCAAGAAACCCTATCTTGGAAAACAAAAACAAACAAATTATGTGTTACTGTCCAATGGCTATTTTGGTCAAACTTGCAATCCCAGCACTTGGGCGGCAGCTGGAGGGTCAGGAGGTCAAGGTAGTCCTCAGATATATAGTGAGTTTCATGCCAGCCTGGATTAAATGAGATCCTCCTCCTCTCTCAAAAACAAAATAAAACAAACAAAAACCATAAGTCAATGCTGAAGAGCAGGTGTTGAGAGCAGTGGCCAGGTTTCCTGGGTGATTCTGGGCAGCTTGAGCAGAGAACAGGGGCTGGGATCCCCAGGGGTCCCTGAGGGGCTTCCCTTTGATTTGCATATGAGAATCACTCTGAATTAACAACTCTGCTGGAGAAGAATGGGGCAGGGCCAGAGGTGGCCTTAAGGATGAATGGGCACACTGATCCAAAAGAGAAAGTGAGAGCCCCAACAAGGGGCTGGGGGTAGGGGGCTTTCCAGGGGACTTAGGAAGGCACAGTCAACAGGATCAGTGACTGCAGGTGTGGTCCGGGTAGGGACCAGGACAACCCCAGCTTCTGACTTGAGCAGCCTGGGTCTCTACTGACTTTCTACCTACCCAGGGTTTCCCTGGGCTTCTTGTCTCAGGTGCTGAGTAATTTTGTTACTTTCATTTCTTCTTCATGATCTTCCTATTCATTCCACTTTCTTGTGTGAGGCAGACACATATACACACACACACACACACAGACACACAGACACACACACACACACACACACACACACACACACACACACACACACAGATGAAAGGACTGGTGTAGGAAGACAAGGAGGGGAGCAACCGAGCTCCAGCCCAGCCAGCCAGGACTGGTGTTCAAGGGAAGTTATGAAAGCTCCTGATTTAAAACTGACGATCAGTTGGATTTCCTACACGCGGTGAGAGCAAACAAAGACTGCCAGCAGGCTGTACTGAGCCCACATGCTGCTATCTCAGCTCCAGCCTTCCTGTGCTCGACAGAGCAAAATATTTACCAAGTGCTGCTCTGCCTGGAGCTGTTTCTGTCCTGGTCACGTTCATGGCTCTGCTGGCTGGGCAGTCCTGTCAGGACTGAATCGAATCTGCTGAGGTTAGCCCTGGTGTCACTGTGCCTTTCAGTCAAGTACCCCCAGCAGCAGAGGGCGAGCGTCTTTTTATGTATCTATAGGACTTTCTTCTTGTGCTGGAGAGATGGCTCAGTACTTAAGAGCATGTGCTGTTCTTGCAGAGGAAGCCGCCTATGCCAGGTGGCTCACAATCAAGTATAACTCACACACACATAGCATGCACACACAAAACACGTGATTTAAAATAAATATATTTAAAAAAAAAGACTTTCTATTTTTCCCCAACAGGTTTTCTTTCTCTCTCTCTCTCTCTCTCTCTCTCTCTCTCTCTCTCTCTCTCTCTTTTTTTTTGTTTTTTTTTTTTTTTTTTTGTTGGTTTTTTTTGTTTTTTGTTTTGTTTTTTTTTTTTTTTGAGGTAGAATCTCTGGTAGTCCAGGCTGACCTCAAACTCATTCTATAGCCAAGGATGGATTTCAAGTTCCTGATCCTCCTGCTTCTACCTCAGAAGTTCTAGAGGGTCACAGGTGTATACCACTAAGCCCAATTTTATGCACTGCAGGAGAGTGAACCAGGAGTGTGTGCATGCCAGCCAAAGACTAGCAACCAAGCCACACCCCTAGCCCCCTCCACACCCCTAGCTCTCTCCACACCCCTAGCCCCCTCCACACCCCTAGCCCCCTCCACACCCCTAGCCCCCTTCACACCCCTAGCCCTCTCCACATCCCAAGTATTTGTTCCACGCCTTTTAGATCCTCCCCTGGGTACTGTCAGATTAGTGGCAGGATTTTTTTTTTTTTTCTGAGTGACATTATATCCATTCACTAGACCAGACTCCTTGGTTAGGGTTACGCTGTTTGCATACCTCAGGAGGCCCAGTGTCCAGCCCAGGCAGGACCCTAAGCCGTATTATGATAAATGTTAGAATGGGCCAGGGAGTGCAGCTTGTGGCTAGCAGCTAGCATGTGTGAGCCACTGGGTTCAGGTGCTGGAGAGAAGGCTCAGTGGTTTACACTTGTTGCTCTTTCAGAGGATGGGAATTGGTCCCAGCACGTGTACCAATGATGGTGGCTCACATCACTGCCAGCTGTAACTAAGAAGAGAAAATAGAAAGAAACATCAGAATGAAAATAAAGTGAGAAGATGAACACAGTCTGCCTTTTGGACATTTTATGAATTAGTGACTGATGGGGCAGGATGCAGTCCATTGTGAGTGGCACCAATCGGCAGGGGGTCCTAGGGTTTGTAAGAAAGCAGGCTGAGCAAGCCACGAGGAACAAGCCGATAAGCAGCACCCCTCCATGGCCTCTGCATCAGCTCCTGCCTCCAGGTCCCTGTCCTGACTTCCTTTAGTGATGTACTAGCTTGTGGGAGGGTAAGCCTTCCTGGCTTCAGGCACAAGATGCAGGAATAGAAAACAAAAACCAAAAAAAAAAAAAAAAAAAAAACCTTTCTCTCCAGCTTGTCTTTGGTCATGGTGTATCATCATAATAATAATAACCGTAGGGCTGGGCAGTGGTGGCGCACGCCTTTAATCCCAGCACTCGGGAGGCAGAGGCAGGCGGATTTCTGAGTTCAAGGCCAGCCTGGTCTACAGAGTGAGCTCCAGGACAGCCAGGGCTACACAGAGAAACCCTGTCTCGAAAAACAAAACAGTAATAATAACAATAATAATAATAATAATAACAACAACAACAATAATAGTACCTCTAAGACAAGGGTCCTGAAGCTTATGCTTTATCACTCAGGACTGGGTTTTTTTGTTGTTGTTGTTGTTTTTTGGGTTTTTTGTTTTTTTTTTTTTTTTTTTTTTTTTAGTTTTTAATTTAGTTTTTGTTTTTCTGAGACTGTTTCTCTGTGTAGTCCCGGTTGTCCTGGAATTTAGTCTGTAGACCAGGCCGGCCTCAAACTCAGGGATTCAGCTGGCTCTGCCTCCTGGGTGCTCTGCCTCCTGGGTGCTGGGATTGAAGGGGTGCGCCACCACCGCCAGGCAGTTCTTAACCTATTTTGTGCTATTTGGAATTCTCCTAAGAGCTTGCGATTTCACTGCAAAATAAATCATCTCTGTTGAAATGCTATTAAAATTATTTTTATTGCCAAATATTAATTGCAGAAAGGAGTTTGATTATGACAGGATAGATACAATTATAATTTACTTATTTTCTTATGTTTATTTTATATCCATAAGTGTTTTGCCTGAATGTATGTCTGTACATCATTTACAAGCCTGGGACCTGTAGAAGCCAAACAAAGGCATTGGATTTCCTGGGAATGGAGTTACAGATGGTTGTGAGCTACTGTGTGGGTGCTGAGAATTAAACCCAGGTCCTCCACAAGAGAAGCCAGTGCTTTTAACTGCTGAGCCATCTCTTCCAGGAAATTTACTTTAAAATATATATATATCTGATGTGATCTTTATCTTTATTACATAGCAAGCTCTTTTTTTGTTGTTGTTTTTTCGAGACAGGGTTTCTCTGTATAGCCCTGGCTGTCCTGGAGCTCACTCTGTAGACCAGGCTGGCCTCGAACTCAGAAATCTGCCTGCCTCTACCTCCCAAGTGCTGAGATTAAAGGCGTGCGCCACCACCACCCGGCCATAGCAAGCTCTTGAAGAAGCTCTAATAACTAGTGAAATTTTCCATTGACAGCAGGCCTGGGATGTAGCTCAGTGGTAAGGGAGCTTACCTAGCTTCTGAGACATTCTAGGTTGAAACCCTAAAAACACAGATAAACAAAATCCTTCGCATCAAGGAGCACAAGTTCTCTTCAATCTGCAGGGCTTGACCAGTGCATTAGTGGTTCGATGTCAGCATACTCATCAGTCACTCTGAGGAGAGAGCACTGCGAGGTGAATTTTTTCTCTGGCCTGGCCCATTAGCAGCAAGAAGCACAGCGGCTTTGCCCTCATGGCAGCCCTGTCCTCTTTTCTGTCCTCTTCCTTCTTTCTCCTTCAGACACTGGCCAAAAGCCCAAGCGTGCTGTCCCCGGCACTCTGCTTCCTCTGCAGCACCCCGCCCCTTCTGCCACGCCACCACGCTCTGTTGCCCGGCACACTGACTTTCTTAGACACTAATTCAAAAAGCCAGGCTTTTGCTCATGTTCACCATCTCCCACCCCCAGACACATACGCTTGTCTGTCCTGCTGTTTTCTTCTCGGACTTTAATAAAATTGCCCTCAAGCTTAAAACAAGAACAAAAAATAGGAAGTAGAAGAGGAAGTGGCAGGTGGTAATGGTTCCTGCAGGTGAAATGTGAAGAAGTGTTTGCTTCCAGCCACAGTTGAGCTTTCCATCGGCAATGCTGGATGTCTGATTAGCAACAACAGAGAAACTGTCCTAACAGGAAGCTGAAACAGTGCCACAGGGCAAAGAGGGCCTCTCTCCCTGGTCAGTCAGTCAGGATGGGAAATTCTTTCAAAGTGAAATGTTCCCAACCAGAGGTCTGGCCTTCAGCTACTGCATTCCCATCACCCGATCCAGCCTTCTTTTCTTTTCTTTTTGTGTAACATAAGAACAGTGATACCCACCCAAGGTTGCTCTTGAAGGGATCAACATTTGAAGTGTTCTAACACCTCTTCTAACAGAGTTGAGTCTTACATTTGGGTTTGTTGTGTTGTCCGGCTGGCTTCTGTCACTCCGGGTCTGAGGGACACTTATTGAGGGGGAAGGATTCTGACAGCACACTTGTCCCCAGGACCATGTGCCTGTCTCAGGCAACTCAGCTCCCTGGAATGGTCTCTGTTTGGGTGTGTGCAAGTCCCTGCCGCTTGGGAACAAGGTAACTTCTCTAGAGAGAAAGTTCTTGGAGGGCTGGAGGCGGTCATGCTGACTTGAACACACATGTTCCACGTGCTTGTTTTGCATCATGCTCAGATGACCTGCCTTGCCTTCAAGGTAGAACTCAGCCTCAAAACCCTGTACTTAGTATCTAGGAGTGTCAATTATGGGGCACTTGGAGCAGGGTTGGGTGGTACTCTGGAGTACTTGCTTTGTCTTAGTCCTCCCTCTACCCTTGTTCTAGGTCATCTAGTCTTCTTGTATCTGCTACTGTCCTGCTTGAACTGATCCTCCACTCACAGTTCTCCTGAGCTAAGTCTTTCTTCCAAGGACTCTAAAGTGTCTCACTTGGCCTCCAGGCAGAGCTAGGTTTCCTTCCGCCTTTATGTAGCTTCACCCACCCACCCCCTCACCCACCCACCCACTTACTCACCCACTCACTCACCCACTCACCCACTCACCCACCCACTCACTCACCCACTACTCACTCACTCACCCACTCACCCACTCACTCACCCACCCACTCACCCACCCACTCACTCACTCACTCACCCACCCAC
>JADRCD010183715.1:48972-78209 GCA_019843815.1 Montemys delectorum
TTCTTTCTTTCTTTTTTTTTTTTTGAGACAATGTCTCTCTGTGTACTCCTGGCTGTCCTGGAACTCCTTATGTTGATCAGACTGATCTCAACCTCAGAGATCTGCTTGTCTCTGCCTCCTGAATGCTTCGATTAAATGCTTGTGCCACCATAGCTTCAGAGTAGCTTTGAGGGTGTGGGAGAAGGTGCCATCCCTAAGTATATATCCACCTGTGAAACACTGAGGGATGTAGTTGGTTTAGAAACCAGAACCTGTGAGGAAAACTGTGGCCACAGTTAAGCAAAGCAAACCTGCTCAACTGGAGGACTTTGTACACTGCTTTCCAGGAGAATTCAGTATTCCTCCTTAACTAGACAGTCTATCTCCTTTCTTTCTTCATTCCTTCTTTGTTTCCCTTCTTTTCTTATATTTCATTTAATGTGTGTGTGTGTGTGTGTGTGTGTGTGTGTGTGTGTGAGAGAGAGAGAGAGAGAGAGAGAGAGAGAGAGAGAGAGAGAGAGAGAGGGAGATTCATATCCAGGATGAGTGTGCAGAAGTCAGAGGACAGCCACTTCCTCTCACCTTTATGATGGTCCCAAGAATAAAATTCAGTTCATCAGCAAAGTATCTGGTGAGCTCTTTAGCCACCGAGTCACCTCTCTGGACCCTTTGTTTTTTTTTTTTTTGTTTGTTTGTTTGTTTGGTTTTTCAAGACAGAGTTTCTCTGTGTAGCCCTGGCTGTCCTGGAGTTCACTCTGTAGACTAGGCTGGCCTCGAACTCACAAATCCACCTGCCTCTGCCTCCCAAGTGCTGGGATTAAAGGCATCTACCACCACTGCCCGGCTGAGTTTTAGTTTTTGAGGGATGGTTTGAGGCTGGATGTCAATTGGTTTAATCTGAGCACTCTGCAGTCGGAGGCAAGTGGATCATTGCGAGTTGGAGGCAGGCCAAGGTCTCCCGAGTGCTCCAGAGAAGCTAAGGCTACCTCCTGTGTGCTCCAGAGTAGCCAAGGCTTCCTCCTGAGATACTGCCTCAACATTTATTCTTTCTTATTTCAAAGGTTTTTTTAATTCTATGTGTATGTATATGTGTCTGTGGGTGGGTAGGTTCATGTAAGTGCAGATGCTCTCAGAGGCCAGAGGCATAGGATCCTCTGGAGTTGGAGCTAATGGACATGTGTGAACTGCTGGAAGATGGACTCAACTCAGGTGACTGTGTGCTCCTAATTGCAGAGCCATTTCTTCAGTCCCTTCTTTTCTCCTCTTCCTTTCTTCCTTCCTTTCTTTCTGACCTGGAGTCTCGTGTAGTCCAGGTTGGTTTTTATTTTATTTATTTATTTATTTATTTTGTGATTTTTTGAGACAGGGTTTCTCTGTGTAGCCTTGGCTGTCCTGGTACTCACTCTGTAGACCAGGCTGGCCTTGAACTCAGAAATCCACCTGCCTCTGCCTCCCAAGTGCTGGAATTAAAGGCGTATGCCACCACTGCCTGGCCCTAAAAAATGTGTAGCACAGGCTGGCCTCGAACTCGTGATCCTCCTGCCTCTGCCTCTGCCTCCTTCAGCAAATCCTACCGGCGTGCACCACCACAACCGGCCCAGGTTGGTTTTTAATTTATTATGATTTTTTATTTATTATGATTTTATTTATTTATTTTGGTTTTTCAAGACAGGGTTTCTCTGTGTAGCTCTGGCTATCCTGGAACTCACTCTGTAGACCAGGCTGGCCTAGAACTCAGAAATCTTTCTGCCTCTGCCTCCCAAGTGCTAGGATTAAAGGTATGCACCACCACTGCTCAGTGATTTAATTTATTTTTAAAAGGAGCCAGGTGGTGGCGGCATACGACTTTAATCGTGGCCCTTCGGAGGCAGAGGCAGGTGGATCTCTGTGAGTTTAAGGCCAGCTTGGTCCTCAGAGTGAGTTCCAGGACAGCCAAGACTACACAGAGAAACCCTTTTTGAGAAAAGAAAAAGAGAGAGAAAGAAAGAAAAGAAAAGAATGTCACTTGAACAGTCTAAAAAAAGGGCTGCTCTCTACTGTTGCAGACAAGATGGTTGATAATGTGTTATTATTTTTATTTCTAGTGCTTCAAATTGCCTTGAAACCAGACAGCCTGGATTGCTCTCCCAAAATTACAATACCGTTAAGTTATTTTAAAATTATGCGATTTCTGTATTGTGTGGGTGTGTCACAGCTTGCATAGCTTGCATGTGGAAGTCAGATCATTTACCTGAGTCAGTTCTTTCCTTCCACTCCAAGGGTCCCAGGTTAGTCCTTGGGGGCCGCGTCGGACCCTGATCACTGACACCACCGTCAGGTGTCAATGAGAGTGTGACTGGGAGGGCGGTGCGTGGAAGTAAAGCCAGAGTTTGGCTTGCAGATTACAGCGCCTTTGAGAAAGTACAGGGTCTAGGGGGGCGTGGCTGGGCGTGGCTCAGGGCTGGGCGTAACGGGGGCGTGACCTGTGCTTTGTAGGACAGGTCGCGGCGATGTTGTGGGCGTGGTCTGGCGCGGGGGCGGGCCCTGAGGCGGTCCCCACACACCCCCCCAGCGGAGGCCCGGAAGGGACCATTCGCGCTTCCGTCTCCGCCGGGGCCTCACGGAGGGCGGAGCTGCGGCCCGAGGACGCGACGCGAGCCCAGTTCCGGCGAGGAGGCCGCGCCAGTGACAGCGATGGCGGCGGAGTCGGCGCTCCAAGTTGTGGAGAAGCTGCAGGCGCGCCTGGCTGCGAACCCGGACCCCAAGAAGGTGAGCGGCGGGAGGGCGGGCGGCGCGGGCGGGCGTTGGGCGCGGCGCGGGCCTTGTAACGGTCGCGGGCCGGGGGAGCTGGTGCTCTTCGTAGACCCGGAGCCAGGCCCCACGGAGCGGCGCGGGGCAGCGAGGAGTTCGAAGTCGGCGGGCGCCCCCCCGGCTGGGTGCTGAGCACTGGAGGGGCGGCCCGGCCTTTCGGCTGGCCCCGGGGTTCCGACGGTCGCGCCAGCTGTTTCCCCGTCCCAGCCGAGCGACTCTGTCCGCTGGGTGGGGGTCCTGCGGCTGTGCCGCCGCTCAGCAGCCCGAGGACCCCTCTTCTCTCCCCTCCCTTTAACCGGGAAAACGGGGAACGCCTTGGGTTTTTGGAGCTCTGCTCCTGGAACTCGGGTCCTGGGTGAGGGCGTGAGCATGCTCCACCGCTCTGACATACTGGAAGGTGGGAACAGGCTGTGATGAGGAACCATGTTTAATTGCACTTAACTACTTTGTTGCTCCTTTTTAAGAAACTGTTATTTTTAAATACATTGTATCCCCTCCTGGTCGTCCCGGGTGACCAGGCGTCTCCGGACTCTACGAGAGGGAGGTAGAATCTTTTTCACTGATGTCTGTGGCCGAAAAACGTCGAGGGGTGTGACATTGCTTGTCAGCATTCTAGCCTGGGCCTGAGGTTCTTAAAAGGTGAAGTGGCCAGCGAGCTGAGTGGAAGAGGAAGTAATGGAGGGAGGCAGCGAGCGGATTTATACATGCAATCTAAGTTCCTATCCAGTACTAGCTCTGGACTTTGGGAGTTCTCTGCTCAACCTGTCCCTTCTCTAGTTTCTTCTTGAAATACCAGCTGGACCCAAGTGCTCTTTGTGTTAACCACCATCTTTCAGGATTTCTAGTTAAGGACCCCATTCACTCTTCTTGTTCCTAGTGGGTCACGGAGAGGGTTCTGTTTTTGAAGGTTTCACACTACCTCTCACCTCCGTGCCACTTTTAAACTCCCCTCATTCAGCTCAGAGATACACTTCAGAAGATGTGTTATAAGTCAGCGAAAACGTAAATGTTTTAATTGTCTTGTGTTTAACTTTCTATGGAGGCCTTGGGGACCTTCGGTCAGACATTTACAAGTTTCTTTTTACAATAACCCTTTGTGGGCATCTAATAAATGCTCATTATTTCCAAGTACCAGATTGCCTCTTCCTGAACACTATAAGATTTGTGAGTGACCTTAAAGTAACCACCTTCATTTTGTCCCCATCGGGTTAAAAAAAAATAAAAATCCTCCATGTAATATCTGTAGGTTTATTCCTCCCACCCCCACCCCATTAGAATTTAAATTTTGGAATGGTTTATTTGTGCATGAAATGTCAAGTTAGAAAAAGTTTAAGTACATTTTCTTAAATTCCTAATAATTATTTCAAAGGGTATTTAGTCTTTTTTGTTGTTGTGCTTGGTGGTAGTTCTTGTGGTTTGGCAGGGATTCATAGGCTAACACTAGTAGACAAGTCCTCTACCTCTGACAGCCCTATTTGGCTTTTCATTTCCCAGAGAGAAAATTATCTTGGGGCTGGGGATGTAGTTCAGTAGCAGCTATGTGAGCTCCTGGCTTCTGTACCCACTGGGGAGGCAGAACTGAATGTGTTGTTAAGAGAGAGGTGAGAGACGCCTGTGCAAAGGACCTGAAACATTGGTATTCAGAAACACGCTGACTGCAAAGAGAAAATTGCAAGCCGGCATGCTGGTTTTCCAACCTCCTTTTAACATAGCAAGCTCTCACAGGTTCTTGAAGTGGCAAGATGATTATAGAGCAGTATTGAATCTGCAACTAAATCTTGCTTCCAGACCATTATTAGCCAAAAGGCTGATTCCACACCTGTGCTTTTGGGACTCCCTGCTATTGGATTTTGGTGGATTTTTTGTTATCGTTGGTGGTGGTTTTGGTTTGTTTGTTTGTTTTTCGAGACAGGGTTTCTCTGTGTAGCCCTGGCTGTCCTGGAACTCACTCTGTAGACCAGGCGGCTTCGAACTCAGAAATCCTCCTGCCTCTGCCTCCCAAGTGCTGGGATAAAAGGTGTGCCCCACCACTGCCTGGCAAGGATTTGGTGTTTTAAGTGTAAATTAACTGTATTCACTCTACCTTCATCCAGGCTCTAGGCTCACTTGTTAGAGAAGGTACTGGGAGATGACTAAACTTTTATTCCTGTCATTGGATTGGAAATTATTTTCATGACAGATAGTTAGTAACCTTTATTAGGTTTTGGTTTTTTGTTTTGTTTTTCAAGACAGGGCTCCTTTATTAGGTTTTGAGTGTAAAAACTATGAAGCACACAGATTGGTGGTAGATGGAGAATGAGGAGGTCACTGTTGGGAACTGGTTAGCTCTAAGACTGGAAGCAGTGGGCAGGAGAACCCAAGATTCCTATGCATGGGACTGTGCAAATTTTTGTTATTTCTCTCATCTGTTACCAGTTTTTGCTGGCTTATAGATGTTACTTTGGGTTGACAACATTAGTTTCCATCTACTTAAGGATACCCAAGGTACTCTCTGCTTGTTATTGCTTCTTTCTTGGAATTTATGGAAAACTGGAGATGGTGAAGTCTTTTTCTCTCACATTGGGCTGAATCAGCCTGAAGGAGTCTTCACTGTGTCTGCTAGAGCACAGGTGAGCCCCAAGCAGCACTCCCTGTGCCAGGCAGTGCAAAGCATTGAGATGAACACACCCACTCTGACTTCTGACTCCACTCCTCTATGTTGGCTATGTAGTGGTCCTGTAACTGTGCTTTGTGGCCCTGCCACATAAACTGTAAGCTGCTAAGTAGCATGGTGCTGAAGCAGAGTCCTGATTTCTTCTCCATGTGGAGTGCTCCGTGCATGAGTTAAGTGTATGCTTCTTTCCTTTTAGGGACAATGATAGTAGTTGTTTTTTGGCTTTTTAGGCAAGTATGGAACCTCCCTAGACCTAGTTCAATGTCAGCAAAATAGGAGAACAGTACCCACTAGACAGGTCAAATGAGACAAACTTACCATGATTCTGGGCACACAGTGGATGGTATATAAATGTCCCGTCCTTGGGGTTCACATTATAGGAGAACCACCCATTTTAATTAACTCTTTCCAGTAACTCCAGATTTCTCTTTGAGAAAATGTTATTAGCTTTAGCCTTTGCATAATGTTTTCTAAGTTGGATCACAGAGGAAGTGGAGAGTTTAGGTATAATTTTTACTCCATTAAGTTTCATATTCCCCAGATACACCACTGGGTCTCTTATTCCCAGTCAAACAAGATTGTCACCTATGATTCAATTGCTCTGCCTAGAGACCATGTTAAGTAATTATGGAAGTAAAATGACCAGAAAAACATACTTGTTGCTCCATCTTGTAGTGATATGACCGATTTCAGCCTGGACTACAAAAAAACAAGCCTTGCTGTCTAATATTTAAACATGAATGCAACCAATTATCTACTATGTTTTATGTTTTTGTTAAAGGTTCATTTTTATTTTTTACGTGTATTTATGTGTATGAGTTTTACCTGTATATATGTATATTTACCAGATGCATGCCTGATGCCCATTGAAGCCAGAAGAGGGCATTGGGTCATGTAGAACTGAGGTTACAGACAGCTGTGAGCTGCCATATGGGTTCTAGGAACTGAACCCAGGTACTCTGCAAGAGTAGCCAGTGCTCTTAGCCACTGGGCTGTCTCTTGAGCCCTGTTTTGAGTTTTTGAAAATTGAAATAGCTATGCATATATGTGTTACATGTGGATATAACCAAATAGGTTCAATCTCTTGTTAGTTTGTACACGTGTATGTGGGTACCCCCAGAAGCCAGTAGAGGGCATCAGGTCCTCTAATGCTGGCGTTAACAGGTGGGTATGACCTGCCAGATGGTGCTGGGAACTGAATTTGGATTCTCTGGAAGATGGAAGAGCAACAAGTGTTCTTGTTTTGTTTTGTTTTGCTTTGTTTTGAGACAGGGTTTCTCTGTGTAGCTCTGACTGTCCTGGAACTCACTCTGTAGACCAGCCTGGCCTCGAACTCAGAAATCCGCCTGTCTCTGTCTCCCAAGTGCCGGGATTAAAGGTGTGCGCCACCACTGCCCAGCCATAAAAGTGTTTATATGCACATAGCCATTCTTAGAAAAAGGCTTAGCCAGTCCTGATATCCGTTGGAAATAAAGTAAGTAGGACTTGCCTGAGTGGTATCTGGCTGGTCCAGGATCAAGTGTAAGACATGGAAAGAGTTGTTGGCTGATGAATGGAAATGATTAGGGATGAACATGTTTAACTTTTATGGTGTTGCAGACACCATGACTAAGCACTGCACATAATTTGTCCCAATGAATCCTCACAGCTTGCAGCAAATGGAGACCGTGGTTTTGATTTGCAGATTAAGTAATTTAGGTTGAGGGAGGTTACTGACTTGCACATGATCAGGCAAGAAGCTGAGACGACCTGTCTCTCACTCCATTTTGAGCTCCGCTCTACCAGTTTTGACCTAGTTTTAGAGACTTTAGAAAGGAAATGGGCAAACCCAAATCTTTCTGATCTACCCAGTCACATTTGATCATTATTAACAGCAAAGCTCTGACTCCAGCAACTCAGATTGGTCTTGGCTTCCCATTTGTATTGACACCTCTGTTAAACATTGTAGCCCTTCAGCAGGTTTGTGGGTCCTCTCTTCCTGTGCACTCCTTGTCCTGTTTTAGATGTATCAAGTCTGCAGATTGTTTCCCTAAACTTACTACCTTTCACAAACCTCTGCAAAGGGAGAGTTGATGATCGCTGTGTTTTGTTTTGTTTTGTTTTTGTGAGGAGAGGGCAGGATCTCTCTCCCTCTCTGAAACCCAGATGACCTTTGAACTCTGAAACCTCTATCTCAGTTTCCTAAATGCTGGGATTATAGACATTAGTCACCATACCAGGCCAGTTAGTGAGGGTTTTTTAAATTATTATTTATTTAGTTTGTGTATGGATGTTTTGCTTGCATGAATGCCTGTGCACTTCATGTGTGCCTGGTGCCCTTGAAGGCTAGCGTTGGAACTAGAATTAGAGATAATTTGAGCCTCCATGTGAGTGTTGTGAATGAAACACAGGTCCTCTGGAAGAGCAGCCAATGAACAATTTCCCCAGTCCCATTCAGTGAGTTTCAATTCACTTCTCTGTCTCTTCTTTCCCCTTAGAGAAGAAAGTAGTTTAAAACACATAATTTAGCCAGGCTTGGTGACATAGCCTGTAACCCTGCTATTCCAGAGACTAAGGTAGGAAGTTCAGAAGTCAAGGCCAAGCCTGAGTAAGCTGGTGAGGCTGTCTCTAAATGTAAAAAGAAGAGAGCACTTGCCAGCATAGTTAATCAATAGGTTCAATTTCTAGTATTATATAAACAAAAAAAACCCTAAAAGCCACAAAAAAGGGCTTGGGAGATATAGCTCATTTGGTAACATGCTTGCTTTAGAAGCATTAGGACCTGAGTTCACTACCTATGTAGAAATGCTGTGCATGGTGTCACACTTTTGTAATTCCTTGTTGGAGAGGCAGAGGCAGAGACAGAAGGAGCCCTGGAACTCATTGGTCAGTGAACCTAAACTAAGTTTCGAGCTCTCAGCCAATGATAGACCAAGCAAAGGAGGTGGCAGTGATGGTTGGTTTTTTGAGACTGGGTCCCTATTTATACTAGACTGACCACCTCCGCTCACCTAAACAGTGCTGGGATTAATGGCATGCAATGCCATGCCTACCATGCCTACCATAGTGATAGGTATTGTTCTGTCCTTCACAGACGTACACGTGTATACAACACATACACTTTTTTTTTTTCGAGACAGGGTTTCTCTGTATAGCCCTGGCTGTCCTGGAACTCACTCTGTAGACCAGGCTGGCCTCAAACTCAGAAATCTGCCTGTCTCTGCCTCCCAAGCACTGGGATTAAAGGCGTGGGCCGCCACCACCTGGCTCTTCACACTTTTAAGATACAAATAGCACCCATAGTTGTTACTATGAAGAACATAGCTCCAAGCAAAGATCTCACCATCAGATAGTACCATCTGCCTCAGAGAAGGGCCACAGGACTATAGAAATTAATATCTTTTTATTCTCTCTGCAGCTATTGAAATATTTGAAGAAACTTTCCGTCTTACCTATCACAGTAGACATTCTTGTGGTAAGAATTTTTTTAACTGTAAATATTATTTGACTGTATTGCAAATGTTTCCCGCTACAGAGAGGGCAAAGGGACACTTATAGAGTGTAGGCTTTACAAGTAAAAGAAGCCAGATACAAACCACTGCATACTGTTTATATGAAATATTCAGCACCGGCTAATCCATAGACAAAGTACACAGGTATGTGATTGTTAGGGCTCTGGGAATCGGAAGGAACAGGGTTTCTCTCTTAACGTTCTAGAGTTAGGTGGTGGGAAGTATGAGGAAAGTTCTAGAAGTCACTGAACTTTAAGATGGTGAATTTTATGTCTGAGACAAGGTGGGCAGGCATGCTGTGGAAGAAGCTCAGGGTGTTGTGCATGATAGACAAGTGACCTTAGCTAAGAAAGCTACATGACTATTTCCTGTTACGTGAATTTTGGTTCAAAAATTTTAGTTCAAGATTTAAAGATTTATTCTTTTACTTGTGTGTGCCAGTATGACTTTCTGAGTATTTAAATGCCCAAAGAGAACACAGGACCTCAGATTCATTCAAATTGGAATTGTAGGCAATTGGGAGCTACCTGATATGGGTGCTGGAATTGAATTTCAGTCCTCTGCAAAAGCAGTTATTTCTCTTAACTGCAAAGCTGTCACTCTATTCCTCAATTCAAAATTTAAATACATGAGGTACATGAAGATAGGTGAGTGTTTAAGAGTGCTGACTGATCTTCCAAAGAATTCCAGTTCAGTTTTCAGCATTCATATCAGGGAGCTTGCAACTGCCTTTAGTTAACTCCAGTTGGCCTCTGAGGGCAGCTGCTCACACATGGTGTACACTTACACACACACACACACACACACACACCCACACACACACACGGAAGCATAAATCTTTTTAAAAAACTAATGCATGAAAAAATACTGGCTTTGGGATCTACTATTCATAGATTCCAATTCTAGGGAAGTTCTAGGCTGTCATGGTTGAGTGTGCCTTTGTAGGTGAATCTGAATTCAAGGCCAACCTGGTGTATATACTGAACTCTGTCTTTTTAAAAAAAAATCAAATCCAGTTTTCATGGCTTTAGGCTAATTCCTTCCTTAAGGGTTCTGATGAGCACTGTCATTGATTCAGGGAAGGCATGCTGGCTCGAAGCACACCCCTGCTTGTTATATTCTATGGTTCTGGCTGTTTTGATGACCTTGTCTAACCCTGTGGGCTTTATTACTTTGTGTCAGACATCTGGGCATAGGCTACTTCTGTAGAAAACCACGCCCTTAGTTTCAGACTCCTCAATCAATTCCTGTGTTATGTTTGTAGGAAACTGGGGTAGGGAAAACAGTGAACAGCTTTCGGAAACATGAGCAAGTAGGGAACTTTGCCCGAGGCCTGGTGGCCCAGTGGAAGAAGCTGGTTCCCGTGGAGCGGTAAGATCATTTCTTCTTTGCTTGTTCTGCTTCACATGTCAAATTAACTGTTACCTTGATGATAAAACAGCCCATGATCATTGTAGGGTATTGCAGAATTATGATAAAGTATTAAGAATAAAATTTTCTTAAAGGACCAGGTATATGGCCGGTAAAGGCTCCCATTGACAAACTTGACAACCTTGATCCTTGCAACCTATGTGGTGAAGGGAGAACTCTGGCCCCTAAAGGTTGTCCTCTGGCCTCCACATGTGCACAGTGCAGGCATCTCATGGAAATAAATAGGTAAAAATGCAATTTTTTTTTTTTTTTTTTTAAATTTTGTTTGTTTGGTTTTGGTTTTTGAGACAGAGTCTCTTACTATAGTCCTGGTGGAACTCAAGACCAGGGCGGCCTTGAACTCAGAGATCTGTCTGTCTATGCCTGTGAGTGCTGGAATTAAAGAAATGGGTCAACATGCCAGGGTACAATTCTTTTTTTAATGATAAACATTAACATTTTGTTGGGTGTTTTATTTTGTTTGGAGCTGATGCTGAGGATTGAGCATAGGCTCTCTCACATACTAAACATACTATGGGTGAAGGTAGCTGGGCACATTTTCATCAGAGGATAGTTTTGGAGAGTCAGTTCTTCCGCCATGGGATTGGACTCAGGTCTTCAGGCTTGCATGGCAAGTATCTGTTGAGCCAGTAGGCTGGCCTTAATATATTCTCTTAAAACACCGTCTCATTCTATGGCTTAATCTAATCTAGCCTCAAACATGCTATGTAACATGATGACCTTGAATATCAGATTCCTCAACAATTCTATCGTAGCCTCCTTAGTACTGGGATTGTAGGTGTGAGCTACCACTTGTGTCCTGGTCTTTGTTGTTTGTTTTGTTTTGTGGTGAGACAGGGTCTTCTGTAGTCCATTGGCCTTGAACTTGCTTTGTAGCAGAGGGTGGCCTTGAACTTGCCTGTCCTGACCTACCACCTGAGTGTTCGATGGCAGATGTATTTTCCATGGCTGAGGTTAAGGCCTGTGACTTTGTCTAAAGAGGTTTATGCTGAGGTCTGCTTCTGCTTCTGCTTTTATTTTAGAAATAATGAGACTGAGGATCAGGATTTTGAGAAGAATAATTCCCGTAAGCGTCCCAGAGATGCTCTTCAGAGGGAAGAGGAGTTGGAGGGAAACTACCAGGAAAGCTGGAAGCCCTCTGGCAGCCGGTCCTATAGCCCTGAGCACAGACAGAAAAAACACAAAAAACTTCCCGAGCCCGAAAGGCCTCACAAAGTGGCTCACAGTCACGAGAGGAGAGATGAAAGGAAGAGGTGCCACAAAGTGTCACCACCATATTCTTCAGACCCCGAGTCGTCTGACTATGGCCATGTTCAATCCCCTGCACCTTCAAGTCCTCATCAAATGTATACAGACCTTTCCAGGTCCCCAGAAGAGGACCAGGAGCTCATCATCTCACACCAGAAGCCTGGAAAAGTCCACAGTAATACCTTTCAGGACAGACTAGGGGTTAGTCACCTGGGTGAACACCAAGGAAAAGGCGCTATTAGCCAAAACAAGCAGCACAAATCTTCCCACAAGGAGAAACGCCCTGTGGATGCCAGAGGGGACGAGAAGATCTCTGCCATGGGCAGAGAGAAGTCGCACAAAGCCTCTTCCAAAGAGGAAAGCCGAAGGCTACTCTCTGGGGACAGTGTCAAGGAGAAGCTGCCCTCTAGTGCTGTCAAGAAAGAGAAGGACAGAGAAGGCAACAGTCTTAAGAAGAAGTTTTCACCTGCCTTAGATGTTGCTTCAGACAACCACTTTAAAAAGCCCAAACACAAGGACTCTGAGAAAACCAAGTCTGACAGAAACAAGCCGAGTGTAGAGGGCATGGACTCAGGAGGAGGGACAGGAGACCCCTTGCCCAAAGCCAAGGAGAAAGTTCCCAACAACCTGAAGGCTCAGGAGGGGAAAGTAAGAACAAACTCGGATCGAAAGTCACCAGGCTCGCTCCCTAAAGTAGAGGAGACGGACATGGATGATGAGTTTGAGCAGCCCACCATGTCATTTGAGTCGTACCTCAGCTATGACCAGCCCCGGAAGAGAAAGAAGAAGGTTGTGAAAACGTCCAGTGCAGCGCTTGGAGAGAAAGGACTTAAGAAGAAGGACTCTAAAAGCACTAGTAAGAACTTGAACTCGGCTCAGAAGTTACCCAAGGTGAACGAGAACAAGTCAGAGAGGTTGCAGCCAGCTGGAGCCGAGCCCGCCAGGCCTCGGAAGGTAAGACTGCTCTGCTTCCTGCTGCCAAGTGTGGAAAGCCCACCAGCGAGCCACTTGCCCTGCTGCCCTACAACTGGTTGAGTTTTAACTGTTGTTAATATTCCCGACCTTGCTAGCAGGTAGAGTGGATAGTGCTCAGGATGAGGATTATTCTGGGCTAGGGAGGAAGCTCAGTAATACAGTGCTTGCTGAGAGTGTGAGACCCTACATTTACTTAGTGCCTCAAAATTTTTCCAAGACGTTTTTGCCCTATTGACATTTCTTTCTTTCCCTAAATGGTGTCAATGGTGACTTGTAGCTCCCTCTATCCTCCATCTCCTGCCTGTGCAGTATGCTGGGTTCACTGACTACAGGGAAGCAGGCTCTGGTTCCAGGGTGGGCTCTGCACTGTGTCTCTTGCAGGTCCCTACTGATGTGCTGCCAGCATTGCCAGACATCCCCTTACCTGCCATACAAGCCAACTACCGTCCCCTTCCTTCCCTCGAGTTGATTCCCTCCTTTCAGCCAAAGCGAAAAGGTAATTTTGGACATCTTTTTATTTATTTTTATTTTTTTGAAACAGGGTCTCATTGTGTAGCCTTGGCTAGCCTGAAACTCACTTTGTAGACCAGGCTGGCTTTAAACTCAGATTCACCTGTCTCTGCCTCCCAAGTGCTAGCATTAAAGATTATATTTTTACTTTGCCTATATTAGTGTTTTGCTGGCATCTATGTCTATTTTCACCACGTGTGTGTGGTGCCCAAGGAGGCTAGAAGAGTATGTTGGAGCCCTTGGGACTGGAGTTACAGAAAGTGGTGAGCTGCCATATGGGAGCTCTTCAGCACGTGGTGTAGACCTTTTGTGACTCGCTGGTTCTCTTCTTTCTGCAGCTTTCTCTTCACCCCAGGAAGAAGAAGAAGCTGGGTTCACAGGACGCAGAATGAATTCTAAGATGCAAGTGTATTCGGGTTCCAAGTGTGCCTATCTCCCAAAAATGATGACCTTGCACCAGCAGTGTATCCGGGTGCTTAAGAATAATATTGACTGTGAGTCACCAGCCTCAAAAGCACTTTGCTACAGTGGGACTTTGTCACTGGGAGCTTGGCTGCCATTCACCACTCACCTGCTCACCTCTGGTTTCTCTGCAGCTATCTTTGAAGTGGGAGGAGTCCCCTATTCTGTTCTTGAACCTGTCTTGGAGAGGTGCACACCCGATCAGCTCTACCGAATAGAGGAGTGCAATCATGTGAGTGTGCTAAGTGGGAACGGTGCGCCTTCTAGGCTCTGTTCCTTAGTAGCTTTGTCTCTGGAGCTGCTGTGGCCAAAGGGCAGGTCAGAGGCCAAAGCATGGTTCTAGGCATGTTTGCTTTGCATGGCTGGGCCTTTCTTTAAACAAGCATATTTTTTGTGCCTGCGCCTGGGATCCTTCTTTGTTTTGATTGTTTGGGGGTTTTTTGGTTTTGGTTTTTCAAGAGTCTGGCTCTCCTGAAACTCAGTGTAAACCAGGCTAGCCTCAAATTCAGAAACCCACCTTCCTCTGCCTCCTAGGTGCTGGGACTAAAGGTGTGAGCACCCTGCTACCTGCTACCTTTTTTTTTTTTTTTTTTTAATTTAGTGATTTGCCTTCTTCCTAGTATTATGGTATTGTAACTACTACTACTGTATCAACCTCCCTCTCCCATACTCTTAGGCATTGGGTCATGTGTAGGTAAAGGGGAGAGATGAAGGAGAGCATGTGTAGAAGTGATGCCTTGGTCCTGGTCTCAGGTACTAATTGAGGAAACAGATCAGCTGTGGAAAGTTCACTGTCACCGAGACTTTAAGGAAGAAAGACCAGAGGAGTACGAGTCCTGGAGGGAGATGTACCTGAGGCTTCAGGACGCCAGAGAGCAGCGACTGCGCTTGCTCACAAACAACATCCGGTCTGCACATGCCAATAAGCCAAAAGGTAAAGGGAGGGTGGAGCTGGGCAAGGGCGGCCAGGTGGGCAGTTGAGTCTCCTCCCCAGGCTGTTCCCAGAGTGTGGGTTCACGGAGCCTGGTGAGCTTTAGAAAGCTCTAGACCACTGGTCTGTGGGTGTGACCCCTTTTGGGGGCTCAAAAAAAACTTTCACAGGGGTTGGCTAGAACTATTGGAAAACACACAAATTTACATTACCACTCATAACAGTAGCAAAATTACAGTTATGATAATAGCAATAAAATACCTTCATGGTTGGGGGTCATCACACCATGAGGAACTGTATTAGAAGGTCACATTAGGAAAGTTGAAAACCACTGCTCTAGACTCTCAAATTGGCAGCAGTACCTTTGATTATGAGGGTAAATAGTGATGTTTCTATTTCTACTCAGGACGACAAGCAAAGATGGCCTTTGTCAACTCTGTGGCCAAGCCACCGAGAGATGTCCGACGGAGGCAGGAGAAGTTTGGAACTGGGGGAGCAGCTGTCCCTGAGAAAGTCAGGTAAAACCTCTCTGCTGTGCATGAGCATCACTCTGAATGAGAGTTGAGGGCAGGAAGTGACTTATTTTGTGGTGGAGTCAAGCAGTGGAGAAAGAGTTCTTTTTTTTTTTCTCTCTTGAGCTCCAAACTCTTTTTTTTGTTTGTTTGGTTTAGTTTGGTTTGGTTTGGTTTGGTTTTTCAATACAGGGTTTCTCTGTGTAGCCCTGGCTGTCCTGGAACTCACTCTGTAGACCAGGCTGGCCTTGAACTCAGAAATCCACCTATCTCTGCCTCCCGAGTGCTGCGATTAAAGGTGTGTGCCATCACTGTCCAATGCCTTTTTTTTAAAGATTTATTTATTTATTTTATGTATATGAAAACACTATAAGTGGTACAGATGGTTGTGAGCCTTCATGTAGTTTTTGGGAATTGATTTTTTTTTAGAACCTCTGCTCGCTCTGGTGAACCCCGCTTGCTCAGTCCCTGCTTGCTCTGGCCCAAATATTTACTTATTGTTATTCATAAGTACACTGTAGCTGTCTCCTGACGAACTAGATCTCATGGTTGTGAGCCACCATGTGGTTGCTGGGATTTGAATTCAGGACCTTCAGAAGAGTAGTCAGTACTCTTACCTGCTGAGCTATCTCTCCAGTCCGGAGAGTATGTTCTTGAATGATTACTGGATCTGTACTTTTCCTCTTTGCCTTTGCTTAGGTGGATTATTTCTGTTTCTTGCATGTGATCTCCTATGTAGAGAACAGGACCTGACTCAAGAACAGGCCCCTTCTGCTTTCATTTTTCTCACTTAAACCCTAAAACTATTTCTATGTTTGAAGATACAGCTCTGCCAATAAAACGCTTAAGAGCCTAGTTTGATCCTCAGCACCCATGTTAACAGGCAGATGGGTTGGTGCACACTTGTGATCCTAGTGCTGGCAAGTGAATCACCAGCCAGCCTCACCCGTGCACTGAGCTCTAGGTCTCAGTAAGACTGTCTCATAACTATGAGACATACCAAACCAAAACAAATTTCCAGGGTGACTAGACTTTTTTAGGACACATGAGCGACTGACATTTTAACAGGAAAAGTTTAGTGTGACTGTCACTTTCAACTAAAGGCTAACAGCAGTATCTGAATCTTCACTAGCACTCAGTGTACAGACCCACTGCACAGAGCCACAGTGGAGTCACTCAGCAACAGCTCTGTTTAAATTGTGTGCTACCAGCGAATTGTCAGCTTTGTTCTGTGTTACAGGATAAAGCCAGCACCATATACAACAGGAAGCAGCCATGTTCCTGCCAGCAACAGCAGCAGCAACTTCCACTCCAGCCCTGAGGAGCTGGCCTATGATGGGCCCAGTACCAGCAGTGCCCACTTAGCTCCTGTGGCCAGCAGTTCTGTTTGCTATGATCCCAGGAAACCAGCTGTGAAGAGTAAGCAGCTGTGGTGGGAGCAGGCTGTGGGCCAGTGGGGATCCTGACACACATGTTAACTGAGCCAAGGACAGGCTGGTCCTCAGGTGTTTCGTATTTATTAGCTCATGATGATACCTGTTGCTGCTCTGGGAAGCTGGAGGGTCTGAGTACTATTGAATGTGTGTGTTGGAAAGTTTTTTGTTTTTTTTGTTTTCTTTTTTTCGAGACAGGGTTTCTCTGTGTAGCCCTGGCTGCTCTGGAACTCACTCTGTAGACCAGGCTGGCCTCGAACTCAGAAATCCACCTGCCTCTGCCTCCCAAGTGCTGGGATTAAAGGTGTGCGCCACCACCGCCCGGCGTGTTGGAGAGTTAAATTGTCGGCATTATGGCCCCAAGAGTCAGCAAAAACTTCTGATTTGCCTTTTAAGCCACCCATGTGCAGCAGCCAGTCTTTGAAAGCTGTGGTGTCAGAACTGCTGGTCATTCTGCACCCACAGGATCTGTCAGGGTCTGCCTCAGTACGGAGTTTCTCTGACAGCCTTTTCAGACAGTTTGTGCTAGCTACTCCATTTGTGTGCAGAGGTGAAGTACACAGCCAGACTTGGCTATAAAGCATAGTGGCATTGTCTGTGCTGCCACCAATCTGAAGCAACTGGCTCCTTTTCTTTACAGAAATCGCTCCGATGATGGCCAAGACCATTAAAGCATTCAAGAACAGATTCTCCCGACGGTAAATAGTACTTGCCCTGGAGGTTGAGTCTGGAAGCAGGACAACAGGGACAGTGGGGACAGGAGAAGAGGATGTCCACAGAAGACCCATATCTTTTGCTTTGTGGAACTTTTGTCCTGACTCCTGCACAGTTCCAGGTGTTGCCCGTGTGCCTCAGCCCTGCACCCTGCTTGTAGCACACTTCAGATTTCTGAAGACAGTATGAGCCTCAGTCCTACTGAGGACTTTAAGATCAGTTACACTTTTGTTGCTAATTAGCATCTTTGTAAACTATAAGACATAGTTTTAATTAATAAATATTGCCCCAGATGTATTTATAATACCCACAAGGTTTTTTTTTTTTTTTTCCTTTTTTTTTCTTTTGGTCCTCTATATTTAGCCTTTTACTTTCCAGGTCCTTTATTAAAGTTAGATGAGACTAGCAAAAGCCATTTTTGTCCTGGGTCAGCTCTTCTGAGTAGACACTCGTCAAAAGGGTACCTTCAGAGCCAGTGTGTCACTCCACGCCCAGATCCAGGGCCAGGAGTGAGTGAGTGCCAGAATGCCTGTCCTCCAGGGGAGCTTCCCTGTCAACCCTCAGAGTTCCTTGATGGGCTTTTCTTTCTTCAGTAGTATTTCTTAAGGAAGACTGCTTGCAAAGTCTAGAGTCCTTTGTACATCATCTTCAAACCACACTCCTCTTCCCTGTTTTCAGGCTCGCTGGAGGACAGAATCTTACGAGATCAATTTATGTAGGACCTCAGCCGTTTTATAATTTCTAGTTTCTGGTTCAGTATTTTACAGACACACATACACACAGACCCTTATTTTGCCTTTCCTTGCACTGTGGGGAAACAGGCACAGCAGGGCTTTTGTAGCTCTGAATGGGATTTGGGGGGTTTGAAATGCCAGCACTTTATTCTCTTGTTCTCTATGAATTCCTACCAGGAGTGAATGATTTAAAGCATTGCAGTGCTGTGGAACTTGCTTTTGTTTGAAAGCAAAGGTGCTGATGTGCCCAGAGGAGCAGCAGTGTGCTGTGGCCGGCAGAGAACTCTGTGCAGCCTCTGCCTCTGAGTGTTGGCCAGAGTTAGGGATGGGCCACCTTGTGAAGGGTGATGGTCACCCTGGTCCCAGCCAACCAGTTCTGGAGGAAGACTCCCTGTTTCTAGGTGACATAGGGGCAAGGCAAGATTTAGGAGGACAGTGCCAGTTTTTTCCTTGCTGTCAGAAAACATGGAGGACGACTCACTTGGTTATGAGCCAGATGAAAGACGCTATGAACTTGAGGGGACAGACAGCCTGCTAAACTGGGCACTGCACTGCCTATCTCCTGTTTTAGCATCCTCGAGACCTCAGGCTAAGGACGACTCCAAGGCAGCACAGGAAACCTGCACAGCTGAAGCTAGGCCCACCTTACTGTGCGTTGCTATGCTGGGTCCCTGTTGCTGTGGGACACAGGTATTGCTAAGTAAAACATTGTTTCTCTTGGTTGCTTGTTTTACCATAGCACTTCTCTCAGCCTGACCTCAAACTCTAGCATCCGGTCTCTTAGCTGACGTCAAAGGGACATTTGTATTAGGAGCCAAGCCCCTGCTGTCTAGAGCAGCCCCCTCTCTAGGTGTTGACCACCTCAGATTTATGCCTTAGCTGTGTTTCAAGACTTCCCTTTGCTATTTTTCCCGTTGCAGATTTGATTGCGTATGATTTTAATTCCCCTTAGGAATTTGTAGGCCTAGGGGAAGAAAGGACACACATTTGCCTGTCCCAATGTCAGCATCCAGTTTGGCACATAAAGATTTCTGAGGCACCCAGTTTACTTAGAGCCAGATTTTCTAGCCCTTCAAGAGTGTCTGCGTCAGGGATATGACTGGTGAAAACAGTGAGGGGCCCAGGGAGAAGCTGTCTCCACAGTCCCCGTGCACAATGGCCACAAAGCAGACACAGTCATGTTCAACTTTTGGTCACATTTATGAAGACTTGTGCAATTTTTCTGTGCTACACTACATACAGATCACACATACAGACTAGCCCTTTGCGATCCTTGGTGTTACAAGGGCTCTCAGGGGCTTGCTTTCTCTGTTTTGGAGGCAGGAAGGGCGGGAGTGAGCACCATCCTGCTCTGCATTTGTATTTTGGTCCCAAAATGTAAATACAATTTTCTATGTTACTTTTTTGTGGTAACTACAAGATGAATATTTTAATTAGATAAGTTATACAAAAAGGAAAATCTCATGTCTAAATAAAAAGCAAAAAAATTGTACCTGCTGAGCATTTCCTCATTTTGTAAGGGAAGAGAGATCAGTCACAAGATGTCTGTGTTCACTATGATGGAGCTGCAGAATGACTCTGAGCTCAGCATATTTGTGATGTAGAACTGAGTGTAGGGGTGAGGGTTAGCTGATCTCAGCTGGAGCAGTCTTAAGGTAGCAGACATCTTCGGGGGGGTCAAGGGGCGCTAAGGTGGACATTTCTCTGTGTATGGTCAACGTTCACACTGGGACCAAGGAAGATTGCCATCCCTCACCCTCACCAGGGAAGGCTTTGATTCTGATGGCCTTGGCGTCTTGGACATTGTCTCTTGCTCATATCAAACAATACACATTCACTCAAGACTTTAGAGACTTCTGTGGTTAAGAGCACTGACTGCTCTTCCAGAGGTCCTGAGTTCAATTCCCAGCAACCACATGGTGGCTCGCAGCCATGTGTAATGAGATCCAATGCCCTCTTGTGGTATACCTGAAGAGAGCTACAGTGTACTCATATACATAAAATAAATGAATCTTTTAGCCTGCCGGTGGTGGCCTTTAATCCCAGCACTTTGGAGGCAGAGACAGGCAGTTTTCTGAGTTCGAGGCCAGCCTGGTCTACAAAGTGAGTTCCAAGACAGCCAGGGCTATACAGAGAAACCCAGTCTTGAAAAAACAAAAACAAACAAAAAGATTTATTTATTTTATGTAAGTACACTGTAGATGTCTTTAGACACCCCAGAAAAGGGCCTACATTGTGTCATTGTCTCTCCTGATTCTTGGAGAGCCTGAGACTGAGTAACGTCATTGTTAGGAACTGTAACTGGGAGGTGGGATGGATCGTAGAACCAGGTTGAATAGCTTCAAGATTTGAAGCTCAGGTTCCCAGACTACAACAAAGATTTGAGCCTCTCTGGCTCTTAGTCTCTCCTCACAGGTGTGAAAGGTAAGTCTCACTCACCCCTTGGCATCCTGAGATCATAAAGAATTTGGTAAGAACCTGCTATGTTGGCCTTGGCTGAGCTGCACGACCTGCATATATCTGCTGGGTCAGACCTTGCATAAAGCAGTTATCTTATAGTTACCCAGTTCTGTTAGCCCTCCTCTTCTAAAAGAGGATTCTTGGCTTGTGGTGTAGACTCCTTTCCTCCTCTCTCTACTTTAATAGAGCTAGTTAACAGTGTTAGAAAAATGACATCGAAGCTAATTATGGAACAGTATATCTGGTCAGTCATTGTACCTGGAGTTTGTAAGTCAGTTCTTTGGCTCTTACTTGTTGCTGAGCCTGCACCTGTATTAGATCTTGCCTGCCCATCTTGTATTAGATAGCACCTGCTTCATGCCAGGCAACTTTTAGTCCTGATACACTCTCGGTTCTCACGTGGATGAATCCTAGGGAGTCAGCCATTTTTATTGGAGGGGGAGACAATATTTATATAGCACAGACTGGCCTTAAGCTTATAGTGATCCTCCTGCCTTAGCCTGGCGAAGGCTAGGATTACAATCTTGTACCACTGTAGCTTGTCTTTTGTTACTAGGTTGGTTCTTTCTTCACCCTTTCAACCCTCTAACACCAGATAAGAGAGAAAAGAGGATAAAGAGGAAACGAAAGCGGTCCACGAATAGTGGCAGGGGTCACAAAGGGAGACATCATTTTTGGGGAGGGGTTCGAGTCAGAATTTCTCTGTGTAGCCCTGGCTTCCTGGAACTCACTCTGTAGACCAGGCTGGCCTCGAACTCAGAAATCCACCTGTCTCTGCCTCCCAAGTGCTGGGATTAAAGGCGTGCACCACCACTGCCCGGCATGAAATAAATCTAAAACAAAAACAAAAAATCCTACAATTTTGTTGTTTTATTTTTAAGAAAAATTCCAGAATTCTCACTACATTTCCAACTTTCTGTTTTTAAGCCATTAGTGTGTATCAGGAAATTAGAAACAGACATTTTAAATAAAATAAGCACATTTTGCATCAGGCCAAGGCTTTCCGGAGACTTCTGCTCCTAATCATTAACGGTTTTGATGATATCCACAGATTTTCATTTCCTGTAGAAATATAAACAATCTACATCCCCAACAAAAAACTTTTGCAGCTCCATTCTGATGTTAACATACCCTTGTTGTATACTGGCTGATTGACTTCCAGAGTTTTTTTGTTTTTGTTTTTTCTATAACCCAGTGTCTCTTGGCTGCTATTGTTCCTCTCATTAACATTCAGAACACTATCTAGTTTATCCCTGGGGTCTTTACCCTACAGGACTGTGTGGTATAGCCATAATGCGCTTTTTTATTTTCATTTTTATTTATTTATTTTTTTGTTTTGTTTTTTTGAGACAGGGTTTCTCTGTGTAGCCTTGGCTGTCCTAGAACTCACTCTGTAGACCAGGCTGGCCTCGAACTCAGAAATCCGCCTGCTTCTGCCTCCCAAGTGCTGGGATTAAAGGCGTGCGCCACCACTGCCCGGCATAATGTGCTTTTTATTCTAACAGTAAAGAGCTGCTTCACCTTACTGGAGAGGTATGCAGAGGTGTTATCAGTCTTCATCGGTAGGCTATCCCCATAGTAGCCATTGATTCCAGTAAACGTGTAATTACGGAATCAGACTCCTCAGAACTCAGAACAGTTGTCCGTTGAAAGCCTAAATATGAAGGAGTGGCCTGGAGAACATGCTTCAGTTTTCTAAAGTCTACAAATGAAATATCCATCTGCCAGGCTTCATCCCTGAGAGTTACCTCCAGCCAGTAATGGCATTTGCTTATCCAAAGAACAAGTAGGACATTGTCTTATAAAAACCTTGGCTTGTGGCCAAGTGATAGAAAACTTTTTCTTTAGCCAGGCGGTGGTGGTGCACGCCTTTAATCCCAGCACTTGGGAGGCACAGGCAGGTGGATTTTGAGTTCAAGGCCAGCCTGGTCTACAGAGTGAGTTCCAGGACAGCCAGGGTTATATAGAGAAACCCTGTCTCAAAAATACAAAAAAACCAAACCAAAACAAAACAAAAACAAAAAACTTTTTCTTTAAACCTTTACTGTTAACATGTTTTTTCATGAAATTTTGAGGCTTCTAACACATTTCCTATTAATAATTGGTCAGTTTCTTAACTTTCTTGTGGTAACAGATCTGACAAGCCTGTGTAAGACCAATTATGGGTGATATATAATGGATATTTTCCATTTCTGATTGCCTGTTGGAGTTGCATAAATAACAAATTAATTCTTAATTATCAGGGTTAAATTAAACAATTTCTACATGCAAAACAACTCTGTGTTGCAATAAATCTCCAACCCAAATATGCCCTGGCAATGAAAACACAACTCAATATGAATACGAGCTGTGCGCCTGGATTGGGCAGATCTACAACTACACTACCATCTTCCCCATCTATGAGAGACCCTTATAACTTACGGGTTCTCCAGGCTTCATGCTTCTGCTCTGCTTTCTTTCCATCTTCTCTGTCCTCTGTCGTCCTCTCTCCCAAAACCTTCAGCTCTGCCTTCCCCTCCTTCTCTGCCAGCTCTTGCCTTTATTTTATCAATTAAGGTGGGAAGAAGGTTTATAGGAAACCACCTGAGTGTTGACTCATCCCTCCTTTGCAGACCCTCACAGGAGAATGGAATTAACATTAATGTCAAATACAATTAGCCCCAGGGCTATCCTCAACAACTCTGCATATTGAGAGTAATTATAGTAAGAGATTCAGGAAAATCTACTAATACCTTAACAATTGCATACAACTCTGATTTTTGAACTGAATTATATGGACTTTGAATTACTTTGCTTTTTTTTTGTCTGATTTAGAGCCCACCATTCCCAACTTATTTGCATCACTGTAGATACAGATGTTTCAGGAATTGGCATTCCTTTTAGGATTCACAGTAAAATCCAATTAGTTGTTTTTATAAACTGAAGACATTTGCTTTTAAGATATTTGCTGTTAATTTCTCCCAAATAATTGCCAGAAGCTCTTTGTCAATCTTCCTTGATCACCCATAACGACATGATCTCAACATTAGTACAAGGTACTACGATTCCTTCTGGGTCTACTCCCAACAGTTAATGTAGTTTTATTTTAACTCTTATGATTAAATTAGAAATTTTTCTATGTAAGTCATTCATCTTTTACTTTGTTTTGTGCTAAGAAACTCCATTCTATAACACTAACTTCTGGTGACTTGAAAGCAAAATCACCAGAATACAATCCAGCTTGGGATCTAGAAGAGCCACATGTGCATTGTACAGTCTCTGTTCTCCCAGGGGTAATTCGCTCTCTGCCTCAGGCGTTAATCATGTTGGACTGTTGAAGTTCGAATCTCTTGGTAAAGTTTTAAATAAATTACTTAACCCCTGAGTAGTTTATCCAATGGTAGGCTGTAGCCAATTAATAGCTCCTATTTTTGAAAGATTTGCAACTAGGGACTGCAGAGATGGTTCAGTGGTTAAGAGCACTCGCTGCTCTTCCAGAGGTCCTGAGTTCAATTCCCAGCAACCATATGATGGCTCACAACCATCTGTAATGGAATCTGATGCCCTCTTCTAGCACGAAGGTAGGTGGACATGCAGATAGAGCACTTATATACATAAAATAAATAAATCTCTTTTTTTTTTAAAGATGTATTAATATCCGGGCAGTGTAGTGCATGCCTTTAATCCCAGCATTTGGGAGGCAGAGGCAGGCAGATTTCTTTCTGAGTTCGAGGCCAGCCTGGTCTACAGTAGTCTACAGAGAGAGTTCCAGGACAGCCAGGGCTATACAGAGAAACCCTGTCTTGAAAAATCCAAAAAAAAAAAAAAAAAAGACTTATTTATTATAGGTAAGTACACTGTAGCTGTCTTTAGACACACCAGAAGAGGTGTGTCTAACTGCATTGAGTTTGCAGTTGCCCTTAACCACTGAGCCATCTCTCCAGCCCTTTCTGCTGCATGGATCTGCTGACAGACTCCTCCACGTGGCTTGATACCTTCTAGATTCTGGTCATCCCAGTTTCTCTTCTCCTTGAGTCTCCCTAACTTTTTAAGTAGGGAAATAGCACAATCTATCTTCAAAATCCACTGGACTTCCCTTTCTGTCACAACTACTGCCTGAGTGTTCTTCAAAGACTAACAAACTTCAGGCATCCGACACTTCTCAGGCATGCTCTGCATCCAGAGTACATATTTTGTTTTTGTTTTTTTTGTTTGTTTGTTTTTTCGAGACAGAGTTTCTCTGTATAGCTCTAGCTGTCCTGAACTCCAGAGTGCATGTTTTAAACAATAAGCAACAGCTGAGACTGAAGCAACAACCAGGGAGCCTGCATGGGTCTAACCTGGGCTTCTGTATGTATGTATGTATGTATGTATGTATGTATGCATGCATGCATGCATGTATGTATGTATGTATGTATAATATAATATGTATATTGTATAATATATAATATATATATTAATTGTGTACCTTGGTGTTTCTGTGGGACTCCTAACAGAGAGAGCAGAGGGCAGGGCTATCTTTGACTCTTTTGCCTGCTTTTGAGACCCTTGTCCTCCTACTGAGTTGCCTCGTCCTGCCTTAATATGAGGGGAGGTACCTAATCTTATTACAACTTGCTATGCCATGTTTGGGTGATATCCCTGGAGGCCTGCCCTTTTCTGAAGGGTGACAGGAGGAGTGGATGGAGAGGGAGGAGACGGGGGATGGAGGAGGTGGGGGGAGGAGAAACTACAGTTGGTTGTAATATATGAGAAAATAAATTAAAAAAAAAATCGGTACAAAGGTTTTGGCCTGAATGTGTCCTCTTCCCCTCCCCCACCGGTTCTGAAGCTGAAATCCTAAAATCCAGCATGATGGTGTTAGGGGGCAGGGCCTTGGGGGTAACTAGGTCATGTCAGCTTTAGCTTTGTAGGGAGGCTATTCCCTGTGTAAGGAGAGAAATGTAAGCCGGGCTTGGTGGCACATGCTTCTAATCCTAGCCCTCAGAAGGTTTAGGATTATGAGTCCAGGCCAGCCTGGGTTACATGACACCATACCTAAAATTTTTAAAAATCAAAGAATTGAGAACTACTGCATTGAGTTTGCAGTTGCACCTCTAACCCTAGCACTGTGGGTGTCTGAGACTGCCTAGCGCCCGAGAGACTCCATGTGGGAGGGAGAAGGTGGAGAGCAGCAGAGTCAGACACCGCTCACCACTCAACCTGAAAATAAGAAATATTGGACACCCCGGAGCCAGAGTGGAGGCCCAAAGCTGGAGTCCAGCTCTTGAGAGTGAGGGGCCTGCAGGAGACCACAAAGCCAGGCTGGGCCACAGAGTAAACCGCTGCCTCAAAAAGACAAACAAAACTAAAATGGGAACCAATTAGCAGAACACCAGCAAGGGCTCGCTTGTTGTTGACTGTCAATGACTGCTATATCCTCATATGTCCACAAAGCATTCAAAAGCAAGAAAATCTTTTTTTTTTTATAATATTTTTAAAATTTATTTATTTATTATATGTAAGTACATTGTAGCTGTCTTCAGACACACCAGAAGAGGGCATCAGATTTCATTATAGATGGCTGTGAGCCACCATGTGGATGCTGGGATTTGAACTCAGGACCTCTGGAAGAGCAGTCAGTGCTCTTACCCACTGAGCCATCTCTCCAGCCCCAAAAGCAAGAAAATCTTAACAGTGCCCTCTCCTTCTCCTCCTCTCCTTTTTTGTTTTTGTTTTGTTTTGTTTTGTTTTGTTTTGAGACAGGGTTCTCTGTGTAGCCCTGGCTGTTCTGAAACTCACTCTGTAGACCAGGCTGGCCTTGAACTCAGAGATAACACCTGCCTCTACCTCTCCATTGCTAGGATTAAAGATGGGCACCACCACATCTGGCAGTTCTTATTTTCAAGCTGCAGAGACACATTGTCTGCTCTTCTAGAAAACCAAGGTTTAATTCCCAGCACCCACATGGTGGCTCCCAACTGTTTGTACCTCCAGTTCCAGGGGAATCCAATGCCCTCTTCTGGTCTCCATGAGCACCAGGATGAATGCACAGATATACACTCAAGCAAAATACTCATAGACACAAAAACAAAAGCTTAAAAACAGTTCCTATTATCTACTTCACTGAGAAGAAAGAGAAAGATGGACCCAGACTTGGCTGTTCCTGAAGGATGAGAATGTTTACAGAGGAGCCTGGGAATGGGAGATGCAAACATTTCCTATCCACCCCGGGGAAGTCCTAAGGTCCTTAAAAATTCCCATTGGGTCTGGTAGCATGCTTCAGCAGATAAGCAGTGTTTGCTGCCAAGGTGATAAGTTGAATTTAATTCCTGAAATCCACTTAGTAGAAGGAGGAGCCAAGTCCAGTTGTCCCTTTTCCTCTGAATGCACATATACACAGTGCTATATCTCCATACATAAATGTTTTTACTAGACACTCCTCCAAGAGTGAGGACAGGTTCCCTGTTGCTTTTCTATTGCCATGAGAAGACGCCATGACCAGGACAACTTTGAGAAGAAAGAGTATATTTGGAGCTCACAGCTTCAGAGGGTCAGTCCACGCCCACCATGGCAGGGAGCCTGGCACTAGGCAGGCATGCCACTGGAGCAGTAGCTGAGGGCTTACATCTTGATCCACAGACACACACGAGGCAGAGAGAACAAACCAGGAATGGGTGTGGATGTTTTTGAAACCTCCAAGCCCTCCCTCAGTGACACATCTCCTCAAACAAGGCCACACCTCCTAATCCCTCCCAAACAGTTCCACCTACTGGGGATCAAACTTTATGAGGCCATGGGGTCTTATGGAGTGGAATCATTCAAACTGCCACGTGAAGCCTCTCCTCCCTGACTTGTTTTTATTTGTGGGTTTTATCACAAGATTAGAAAAACAAACCAGACCACTGCACAGAAAACCAGGAAACTGAATGACGTCCTGTTTCTTCAGTATCCTGAATGAATTTATCAACAGCCAAATAGCCAGCTCCACATCTTCAGTGCTGCGCCCATGTGTGCCTGTGTGGCAGCCAGCCTCTGAGGTGGCCTCTGATGGGCTCTGCCACCTTTATGATGCACTTTCTCACACACTGAATGAACATGTCTGCCCCGTGGAACCATGGGACACTGCAGACCTGACAGCGTGGGATGACTAAGCTGAGCTCATAAAAGACACTGTGGCTTCTGCCTTGCCTTGTCTCAGGTCACTTGCTCTGGTGACAGCCGGCTAAGTGTCAGCTCGTGGGTCCACTTGGAAAGGAAGCCAGGCCTGCACAAACTTTCTCTCACCTGAATCTTCTACCTTGGACCTTTAGAAGACTTCAGGCTCCTGAGAGACCCCAAGTCAGAAGCCACCCAAGGAAGACACACCCAAATTCTTGACTCAGAAACTGTGAGATAATAAGTCTTAATTGTTGTTTGAAGTCATTAAACTGGGGAGTTATATACCCAAAGAGACCCAGTTTTAACAGAAGGGAGGTGGGCAGAGCCTAGGTATTTTTATAGCCTAAGCAACAAAGTCTGCCACTCTGTCTTTGAATTTGGACTCATCTACGAAACTGGTTTTGATGAGGGAATCATTATAAACAAACCACAGAGACGGAGGGTTAAAAAGTGGCTGTGACAGGCTATCCCTGGGATCCCAGTATGCAAAAGATGGAGGTAAGAGGACTGAGTCAAAGAGGCCAGCCTGGACTATCTAATGAAACTCATTAGATACAAAATACAAAACAAGCCAGGCAGTGGTGTAGCATGCCTTTAATCCCAGCACTTGGGAGTCAGAGGCAGGCGGATTTCTGAGTTCGAGGCCAGCCTGGTCTACAGAGTGAGTTCCAGGACAGTCAGGGCTACACAGAGAAACCCTGTCTTGAAAAAAAAAAAAACAAAAAAAAACAAAACAAAACAAATACCTACCAGATGACAAATCAGGCCAAAAAGGTAGTTCTGGTTCAAGAGTAGAAATGCTTGCCACCAAATTTGATGACTACATTAGATTCCCTAGGACGTACATGGTGGAGAGAACAAATACCTGTGAGTTGTATACACACACACACACACACACACACTTTATTTATTTTTTTAAAGATTTATTTATTATTGTAAATAATTACACTTTAGCTGTCTTCAGACACCCCAGAAGAGGGCATCAGATCTCATTATGGGTGGTTGTGAGCCACCATGTGATTGCAGGGATTTAAACTCAGGACTTTCAGAAGAGCAGTCAGTGCTCTTACCCGCTGAGCCATCTCGGTAAAAAATGTGATCTTGGAAATTTGGTGACTCTCATCTTGTATCTAAACTTATGTCGTTCCCACCCCCACCCCCACGCACCTTGGGTCCCAATCATCCCAGATAACTAGACTGGAGGTAATCCCAGGCTTTCAGCGCATGAGGCTGTGGCTCAGGAAAGAGCTTCCCAGCTACTCACGGACTGATGGGAGAGACAATGTTTAAAGCCACGATTTTGGGTGAGTGTCCATGCCTCTAGCTAAGTGACTCAACACAATGAGTTCTGTGTAACCTCACCTTTTTCCCCTCTAGGGTGTTCTGGGAAGAAGTGTTTCAGGATTCCTGTTGGATGAACGTGAACCTGGGTCACTTCCTAACTTTGTCTGGACTCGGACAGCTTACGTCACCTCTCTCAGCCTGTCTTCATCGCCTTCAAATTGGAGATCACCCTAAGTTAGAGCCTCTCTCCCTTAAAGTTCAGGGGAGAAGGCTCTGTGGGAAAGTGCGCACACAAGCAGGGATAGATTCTTGTTTAGATCCCAACACCCATGTAAAAGCTGGGCTGAGGGCATGTGTCTGTGGCCCAGTGCTAGGGGCTGTGGAGTCAGGAGGATTCTCCAGGGAGTCCTGGCCAGCCTGTCTAGCTGAAACAGTGTACTTCAAGTTCAATGAGAGACCCTGTCATTTCTTTTCTTTTCTTTTTTCCTTTCTTTTTTTTTTTTTTTTTTTT
>JADRCD010183716.1:0-13441 GCA_019843815.1 Montemys delectorum
CAGAATTGTTAAATGGAGTAAAATCGAAATGTAAATGCCTAAGTAAGTGTGTGCCTGACCTTTCATCTCACCCCCATTACTCTATCGCATTCTCTTTATGCTATATAAGAGGGAAATAGTAGCATCTCTATAGACATTTAGAATATTCATTTAATTTGTTACTATATTCTCTCTCCGCTTCTCTCCAAGTTTCTGGTAACAAAGGTCTTTTATGTATCCTTCAGTAGTCTTGGGGGAATGCAACCTAATAACGGTGAAACACCAAAGATGCACAGAGTATAAATTTAAGATAACTCAAAGAGTGTAATATGTCTTGAGCAGGGGGAAAATAGGTGACAAGTTTTAAAAGTGCCATTAGAAGGGAAGAATCTGGAGAATGAAAAGTAGCACGTGTAGGCCAATGGTAGCCACGGTCTAGATCCAGGCTGTGGTCTACAGAGTCCTAGGGGACATGGCAGGATCTTAGCAGAGAATTGGTATAGAATTCAGGAAAAGTTAGAACCTTTACCTAGTGATTGCTAACCTCACATAAAAAGCTTGAAGTTAAGAGAGACACGGCTGCAGAAGAAATTGGAAAATCAAGTAGGCAGTGCTCAGTGCCCTGCAGAGTGAGGTGTGCAGGCGTCGACCAACCTGCTTGTTCTGTACAGTGCCTCCAAAATGGCACAGCAGTGTTCTGCTTCGAAGTGGTAAGAAGGAAGCATCAAACTATTGGATTTAATGAGGACTTTGAAAAACTTTTTAAATAATTGAATCAGAATGGGCCCATAGACTCATGTTTTTGAATTCTTGGTCCTTATGGAATAGCACTCTTAGAGGTGTGGCCTTGTTGGAGTAGGTGTGACTTTATTAGAAGAAGTGTGTCATGGTGGGGTTATCTTTGAAGTCTCATATGATGAATATGGCCCTGGTGTTCTCTTGCTGCCTATGAATGAAGATGTGTAACTCTTAACTCCTTCTCTGGCACCATATCTACCTGCCATGTTACCTTCTCTAGCCACCATGTTACCTGCCATGATAATACAGGACTAAACCTCTGAAACTATAAGCTAGTGCCAACTAAATGTTTTTCTTTATAGGTGTTGTGCTCATAGTATATCATTTACAGGAGGTTATAAAATCCTAAGACAATAATATGTTGTACTTATATTTTTCAAAATTCCATACATTTATCTAAAGTCTTTTAGTTGACTTTGTCACTCTACCCTGAAACTCCCCCTATGATCTTTCTCCTGAAACTCCCCCTATGATCTTTCTCCTGAAACTCCCCCTATGATCTTTCCCCTGAAACTCCCCCTATGACCTTTCTCCTGGAACTCCCCCTATGATCTTTCTCCTGAAACTCCCCCTATGACCTTTCTCCTAAAACTCCCCCTATGATCTTTCTCCTGAAACTCCCCCTATGATCTTTCTCCTGATACTCCCTCTATGATCTTTCTCCTGAAACTCCCCCATGACCTTTCTCCTGAAACTCCCCCTATGATCTTTCTCCTGAAACTCCCCCTATGATCTTTCTCCTGAAACTCCCCCTATGATCTTTCTCCTGAAACTCCCCCTATGACCTTTCCAACACATCCTTCTTTGAACTTTGTGCCGTCTGTTTTGTGCTTTATTGATCCTCTAAGTTAATTTAGAGCTGACATATGTGCATGGGTGCAAAAGCTATCAACAACAGTGTTGGAAACATTTAATGACTACATTCCCAAGGAAAAATAACTTCTTGTTTGCACCATTAAGTTTGTGGACTGAGATGAGACTCCTCTGAATTATTTTGATCCAAAGGAATTTTACTTCTAAAATCAAAAAATCTTCCATAGGAACAGAATATGGAAAGTATAATGAGTACCCGTAGATCCACACGGAAACTGGACTAACTTTAAGCACTTGAGAAGTTGTACATTTGAGCTGTGACTTTGGCTTGCTCCAGTGAGTGGGCATCAGGCATATGAACAGTTGTGTGATTGTGCTGTCACTGTGACTCTTGGTAATGAATGGTCATCCTTGTTGAATGTCTGAATACTTAATTACTGATGGCTCTGCTTCTTTACATTTGACACATGGAGCAAAAAGATATGAAGAATGCAAGGGCAATTTTTTTAAAGATTTATTTGTTTATTATATGTAAGTATACTGTAGGTGTCTTCAGACGCACCAGAAGAGGGCATCAGATTTCATTATGGGTGGTTGTGAGCCACCATGTGGTTGCTGGGATTTGAACTCATGACCTTCCGAAGAGCAGTCAGTGCTCTTCCCCCCTGAGCCATCTCACCAGCCCTACAAGGGCAATTTTTGAATGTTCATCTACTTACTGATTTTGAAGAATGAGGAGAGACAGCTAGACCTTCTCAGCTTGAAAGTGGAAGCTCAACTGGATTTGGTTTGATAGGCCCATCCAATAATGGTGCCATCTTTGCAGATTTACATAATTTTAATACCATGTCTAATTTTTTTTTTTTTTTTTTTTTTTTTTTTAGTTTTTCAGAACAGCAGCTCTCATTCTGTGGGGAGTAACTCCTTTTGGCAAACCTTTGTCTCCAAAAATATTTACATTATAATTCATAACAGTAACAAAATTACAGTTATAAAGTAGCAATGGAAATAATTTTGTGGTTTGTGGGTCACCACAGAAAGAGGAGGAACTATAGTAAAAGTTTGAAGCATTGAAAGGTTGAAATTCCCGGCTCTAGACCTATTTGGACTATATGCTGGGTTACAGCTCTTCATAAAACACAAAGGGCCTTGGCTCTTGACAGATTTGTTCAAGACTATGAATATGCAAATACAAGTCAAAGCAAAAGATAAACACTCCAGGGTGAAAGAAGGATTTTGCAGATCAGAACTTCCATTCTAGTTGATTCTGCGGCTATGTTAAAACACTCGAACTAAATCCATATAGGGGAATAAAGGATTTATTTGGCTTATACTTCCAAGTCAGAGTCCATTTGAGAGAGGTCATGGCCGTAACTCAAGTAAGCACTTGAAAGAGAAGGAAGAGTGCTTCTTAGTGACTCTCTGTGGTCTCTACAAGACCACAAGAGGCTTAGCTCTGTGGGTACCGAAGTGAAGACGACTTGTACAATGTCTTTCAAAAACAAGGAGACTGGAGATAGCTTGTTCAAAAGTATCTTTCCTTTAACATCACATGGTTCTGAATGTAAGACAAGAAAGCAAATTTCATGTTAGTACTCCACTATAAGCATTCACAATAACTTTATCTGTGACGAGTATGATATGCATATTGCCTAAATAGTCAAGCAGAATGGATAAACAACCATGATACAGTCATCCAGTAGAATGTCATTCTACAATAGAAGATAGACTGGTGATAGACATCAGCACTGTCTAACCTCAAAAGTAGTAATGAATGAGAGAATGGAAGCTGAATGAGTGTCTACTGTTGGTGTTTACTGTAATCTTGGCAAAAACTCAAAATGACCTGCAGTAACAGGACCCTGGACCTGTTTTCTGAGGCTGTGGAAAAGTGGAGCCAGGGATGTTGTAAATAAAATGGAAGAAAATTTGGGGAATGATGGTCTATCCATTCCTTCTTTTCATTGCAGCTATAGTTTCTTAAGTGTATCCATGGGTTAAAACTTAGCCAATTAAATATGCTAGGCTAGAAGTGAAACTCAGTTGGTGGAGTGATTGCCTGTATTTCATACACAAACCTCTGAGTTTAACTCTCATACTGCATACATGGGTATGGATGAACACACCTGTAATACCAGATGTTAAGGAGTACTGGTCAGAGGTTCTGGTTATCCTTAGCCTGATAGAGAGTTAGAGACTAACCTAAGATACATGAGACCATATATATATATATATGTGTGTGTGTATATATATATACACACACACATATATATATATGGTTATATACATATATTCACACACATGCATATATATACATACATATACATATACACATATATGTATATACATGTATATGTATATATGCAAATCTTTTACATATATATATATAATTATATGTCCATAATACCTTAACTAGTTTTGAATTGATCAAGACAAAGACTATGGTCTTAGTCTAAATCACAGATGAATAGCACAACAATTTATTTACACTTGTCAGTCAAATAGGATGCATGGGGAATGCTGTGTCTCCCTACAGCACTCTGTGCATTTAATGCATTTGCAAGGAGTACTAATGAAATATTTTGGTCTGTAATTCCAAAGGGAGTTTTAAGCATAGCACAATGAAAGTTTGTAAGCTGCTTTGAAGATTTAGCAGACACTTCCTCCTTGAAATCCTTCCCTGTGAGGGTAAATGAGTTGTCTTCTTGGCATGTTTGTGAAAATTAGAATTCTGAAATCATGTTTTATCAACTCCTCCAGCCTTTGTACTGGTCTTGGAGTTGTTTAAATAAAACCCTCCCAGGAGAGTATCATTGAACACTTGTTCACATACTGTTTCTCTTTTAAGTTAAATGGATTTATTTTAAGGTTAAGGAGTTATCCTATTACAGATTCCGGAATAACCTAGCAGAGCCTTGTAAATAATATAACTATTGCTTCTACAAGAGAGAGAACTGAATGAACAAGTTTAATTTTACTGCCCTCTTTAAAAAAACCTGTATAGAAAAATTATGAGCCTTTAGTCTCCTTGAAAAGCCAGAAGTCACTCATTTATCTCCATTTCTAGTTCAGGCCACTGACATTTCTCACCTTGATTACTGCAAAAGCTTCTTAAATGCCGTCTCAACTCCAGCCTATCAGTCACCAGACTGACGTGAACATTGCAGCAAAGAGGTGGATGGAAGGCACCTCTACTCATTCCACATCCCGTGATTGATTGGCTGCAGGGAAACTGCCAACTCCTGAGAACCTATCATCCCTCCTTCTCTAAACTCCAATGGCTTTCATTCCATCTTCTACCACAGGCAGACAGAGGCAAGATAATCCCATCAATGTTGCCATGGCGTCTTTTTCTAGAGGCCTGAGGTAAGGAGCAAAGCCTCTGTGCCCCTGAAATGCCCTAGAACTGGGGTACTTGAATAAGTCTTGATCTCTTCGGTTTTGTTCTCTTCAAGGGTGTAATTAGGTAGAACCCACTTGGGTTCAAGTATGTAAAATATGCAGACTCTTGTCTGTCACTGGTGGGCACCATCGTTGTTGTTATTAATTTACCTTTTCTGGAATATTCTTCCACCTGCTACCAGATAGCTTACTTTTTATCATCTGTCCTTTAGCTCTTGGTTTAAATTCCATCCTCTCCCTGTTCCTCCACCCATCTTTTTGTGTTTCTGTTTCGTTCCAAGTTACAACAATTTCCTATTTTATACTAAACATGTATTGTTAGCAAACTTCATAGCATACATTTTTACTTACCTGGTATTCCCAATAAACTTATTTAACTTGCTCACCAGTATCTTCCAATACCCAGCGAAATTCTTGATATGTATCAATATTTATTATGACCTGAATGAATAGAACAATAGTATAACATATTGACAAACAGTGGGATAGATGGGAGAGGTGGATCACTGGTGAGGAGTACACACTGCTCTTGCAGAGGACCTGAGTTCAATTCCTAGCAGCCACATGAGGCATCTCATAAACCCCTGCTACTCCAGTTCCAGGGTAATCTGACACTTCCTTCCTCTGTGGCCACTTGTACACATGCGGTGCACATACGCTCTCACACATACACAGAATAACAATGATAAGTAAATCTTTAAGGACAGACAGACAGACAGTATAGAAGTCCGTAGAGGCACTCTTGTATGCAGATGTCACCTTACCAAATCATTTCTTAATATACATGATGGGAGGGCTGTGTCAGTTAGTAGAACAGGTACACCTCATGCCATTTTAAAAGATGTTCAAGCTACATGACACATTTTAAAGAAAGAAATATTTCTAAAATGATATCCACTTGGAGGAATGGAAAATGTAGGGAAGCCTGAGAAACCCTGGTGATGCCTCATTTACTGAAACCCTTCAGCATGCTGACAGCAGTGGGCTTCTGGAGAAAGTATCACTTATGTGTATTGTTGCGTTTTTATCCCATTGCTGGGACATGCACAGAACTTTTCTGGAATAAGTTATTATATTTTTGGAACCAAAAGGAAAATAATTCCTGAGAAATTTAATATTTGTAATAGTACTAAAGTTGAAAGTAAAATTTAACTTAGAGGCACAACACTGTCTCTTCGAAGAAGAAAAGGATTTCGCATACAATCTCACACACCCCAAGATGCACACTCAGGCTTAGTCAGGAATTCAAGTGCTTGAAGGTGTGCTTTATTAAATATTGATTTCTTAGTAACAGTTCTCCAAAAGTACTATGTCACAATCCCCTTTGCTGCTGATGGCAATTGCCCAGAGAAACTAACCAGTTCTGTAGCTTCATACAGACTTTTCCTATTTCCCAGCCTTGGCTTCAATTTAGTGATTCTTCGTGGCTTATTTAAAAGTTGTATCTGCTCTTCTCTGATCTCTTATAAGCAATCATTACACATGTCTGTGCTACACTGCACTCAGGTTTTCTCCCTTTGCCTCATTATGTATGCTAATTTTCAGATATTAGGAAAAGATGAAGGAAGAAAATAAGTGACTCCATTTTCAACTATGACTTTTACCTTGTTGGGTCTGAGCATGATCATCTGACATGCTATCTTTTCTGTTCATTCATCTCCATGGGCACTGACTTAAATTATGAATTCTTTGGTCATGAACATGATGATCTGGCCCATTTTCTTGTCTTTTGGCTCCTCTCGAATAGCCCTAGATACAGCATGGATAGCAGAAATCCTACCTCTTCGTAGAGACAGTTCCCTAGTAAACAATGGTTCCCAGAATATATATACAAATATCTCTCCCCAGATATACACTCTAAGCAGTATCATAATACAAACACTGTTATGTCACTCTTATAGAAAGGAAGATATGCCCAAAAGTAATTCATTATTGTTAGGAACCAAGGACCCTAACAGAATATTCTGGGAAGCCGCCAGCCTGGCTGCTCCTTGTTTGCTCTCTTCTTTCCTTTGCCAGCAGCCTTATGAGGAAGAGTCACTGGACCCACTGAATAAGCATGTTTCACTGAAAATATGAAACTCACTCCTGTTTGTTGGTTTAATTCCTTTTTTTATAGTGTTTCTCATAGGAAATATTACAAGAATGGGGTTCTGAAGTGCACCTACAACCAGACACTTCTAGAATCTCTACAGAATGGTGCCTCAACCTGCTGGAAGTGACTTCTGGACCATTGAGCCAGAGGAATCTAGAGACTTTCCTTCAAGAATGGTTTGCTGTTGATGATCAACTTTGCAATCCTTTACTATACACATTCTACCAGCACAATCAGTCCCACCATATATAGTCCTTGGTTGGTGGTTGAGTCCCTAGGAGCTCTTAGGGTACTAGTTAGTTCATATTGTTGTTTGTCCTAAGGGGCTGCAAACCCTTCAGCTCCTTAGGTCCTTTCTCTAACTCCTTCATTGGGGACCCTGTACTCAGTTCAATGAATGGCTGTGAGCCTCTACATCTGTGTTAGTCAGGTACTGTCAGAGCCTCTCAGGAGATGGCTATACTAGGCTGGCTTGTCCTTCCTTCAATCTCTGTTCTATAGTCAGTCTCTGCAATTCCTTCCGAAGGTATTTTGTTCCCCCTCTTAAGAAGGAATGAAATGTCCACATTTTGGTCTTCCTTCTTGAGTTTCTTGTGGTTTGTGGGTTGTTCTTCCTGTATTCCCAACTTCTGGGCTAATAGCCACTTAACAGAGAGTGCATACCATATGTGTTCTTTTGTGATTTGGTTACCTTACTCGGGATGGTATTCTCCAGATCCATCCATTTCCCTAAGAATTTCATAAATTCATTGCCCCAGTGTAGGGGAATGCCAGGGCCAATAAGTGGGAGAGGGTGAGGTGGCAAGCAAGGGGAGGGGGCAGGCAACAGGGGTTTGTTCTTGTATATTTTTTTGGAGGGAAAACTGGGAGGGAGAAATCATATGACATGTAAATAAAGAAAATAGCTAATAATAATGATAAAAAGAATGTTTTGCTGTGTTTGTAGCTGTAAATATAGACCTAACCTCATTCACAGAGTCAAGCTTTTCACAGATGGCTCCATCAAATTGGAAAATTCTAAAGTCTGATTTCTCATTGCTAGCCTAGCAATAGTTGGAAGTATAGACCATAGGTCTGAGTGTCCGGCATACAACCAGCTTTTTTCTCCATGCAAAATAAAAATAATAATGACTTGGTAGATTGAGTTAAGGATTGATTTCTATAATGTGAGACGGGCTGAGTTTGCTTGACTTTCTTCTAGTGTAGTTCTATCAGAATTTTGCTAGTTCCCATGTTCTGCACTGTCCCTAAGGCACGTAAGCCTTCACTTAGACAGCCTGTGCCATTGAATGGATGGCTTTAGAGCATAGCTTGCCTGTTTAGCATGTATGAAGCCCAAGTTCTATCACCAAATGACAAACAATTCAACATGACACATGTCAATAACCCCAGCACTCAGGAATTACAGGAAAGAGAATCAAATGCTGATGATCAACGAAAGTTGATAGGCAACGAAGATTACATATGACCTCAATGAATAAATCAAATTATAATATTATCAAATAATAGAAGAGAACCTCATTCTCAAAAACCTCATTCTAAAATGCTGCTCAGCCAGCTGCCAGCTGTGTAACCTCAGGGTGCATCATTTTATATCTTTGCCAGAGGAAATTAAATCTGACTTCTTCCCATATACAAATGTATATAAGAGTGAGAAAGTGATAAAGGAGAATAATGTCAAGCCCTTCGTGCTGGAGTTGTTAATGGTTTTCACTACCCTCACCTGAGGGTCCTCATGTACTTCTCAATACCCCTTTCACCTTGGCCTCCCCTTATGAAGTACCACTTGGATAGTGAAATAAGCATGTGAAGCCCTGAACAAAGTATCCAGCCTGCGATGATGTCTAGAGCATCACTTTCTAAGAATATTGTTTTGATTTACCATCATTCAATGCGACAGACATGTTGGAGCACAATCAGTCAGTTTTCTATTACTGGAGTTCAAAATATGAAATTATTTTGAAATTATTATTATTTTATGTATGAATGCATGTATGCATATGGATGACACATGTGTGTACGTCAGAAGACAATTCAGGACTCAGTTCTTCCAGAATGTGGGTTCTCAGAATAAAACTCAGACTGTCAGTCTTGGCAACAAATGTCCTTACTTGTTAATTCATCACCCCATTCTACAGAACAAGCTGAAAGCACAATACATGACTTTTTAATGGACTGAAATTGCAGATAGTTATGCTAATGTAGCAAACTGAAACGTCTGAATAGTAAGAATCGTGGCGAAACAATAAGGAAGGTTACAAACTTCAGAAGCCACACAATGTGCACAAGCTATAATGCAGAAAATTATATATTTCATATTTTTGACAAGCTCCAAGATTCAAGGAGAAATACATTTCCTTCTTGCAAGCCTGTGGCCAGCCTCTGCTCAGGGAGCCTGCTGTGCTAGCATGAATGAAGAGCTAGATTCAGAAAAATTACAAGGGGTTCAACATAGAAAACGTTATCACTGCAGGCTTTGAATTTCCATCACCTTGCAGAAGCAGTAGTTTTTCTCCCAGTCTGATGGTTAAGGAAAAAAGACCTGAAAAACTAAGTTCTTAAGCTCACCATTGTGGGGGAAAATGAATATATACACTGAAGTCTCAAATACAACTCATTATAATTGGTATTTGCTCCTGAATAGCAGTGCTATAAGAAAGGGATTGTGTAGTAACTACAACACATGGCCCAGGTGTCATATGCATGGATCACATCTCTTTAACCTGACTTGAACATTGAGCTGGAGAGATGATTGCTCTCAGAGAGGATTTGAACTAGTTTCCCAAAACCCATACTATGTTGTTCATCACTATCTGTTACTCCCGCTCTAAGTGATCTGCCTGCACTCAAAAGCCTCCTCTCTGTGTAAGATACACACACACACATAAACACACGGATACACATACATACACACACACACACACACACACACACACACACACACACACACACAATTTAAAAGAAACTCCTCCAAAAATAAACTAAAATTCTATTTAAGTACCGATCTATCTCTAAGCAAGTATATTTCATTTCATAAATAACATGTAATACAAAACTACAAAAGAACATGGAATAACATTGTGGAATAAGAGTATTCCTGGTAAGGATGCATGGCAATGTCTACAACAGCTAAGGTACCAAGCAGAAATGGACTGAAGTCCTAAAGTCATTTGTGAACATTGCTCAAAGGAAATAAAATGTGTCTTCATGGGTCCTCTCAGTTTAGGAACTGAGAAGTTGCTTTGGAAGTGTGGTGAAAGAATGCCTTTGTCTATTTCTTGCTATCACAGTTCCCTTAGCCTTCCAGTATTAGGGAGGAAATATACAGTATGCTTGATATCTAATAGTTTCTAGACAGTAACACTTGGGTACCTATGCTTCCCAAGCACATCAAATCCTTGGCCACTTATCCATAATTCATTTTCTTTCCATACAGTTTCAGGTAAAATTTATTTCAGTGTCTACAGAAATGCATTTTCATAATCTCACTGGGGATGAAGTAAATTAGTGTTTGTCTAACTTTATTTTGGGTTAAGTTTTAATGTTGTGATTGTACACGAATGTATTCATGGCCCCGTTTTGTGTCCTGTGGATAATTTGAATTGCTTTTTGTCTTCTTTTGTTTGTTTTCCTGGGTTCTTTAATGTAACTCTTGAACTGGATTCTTGATGTCAATAGTTAACTAAAGTTTTTAAACAACTGTGGAATTTGCATTGAGAAGTTTTCTGGATCAGAAGTCATTTGTAAATGAAGCCTTTAAAGGTTTGCTTCAAACATCTGTTTGAAGCTTGTTCTGTGATGCCTAGCATCTTCAGTTGCTGCAGTAAAGGCACTTGGTCTCTGGACCTTCAGCGTCAATAAGCCCACAAATACTGACAAAGGATGTTCTGCCTCCTGGAGAGCAATAGTTAGGAGTCTGTGAACTCCTCTTCCCTCGGAGACTGCTGCCTCCTTCCTGGAACCTTACAGTATCTCTGAACGTTAGCAGACTCAGTATACTGATAGGCTTCTTGGCAGCCTGGGACTGATGCGACCTCTCATTTTTGTCAACCACCTTGTGCCAAAAACCTTTCCTCCCTGATGCTTTGCTTACCTAAGATGAATAATCCTTGCACCCAGTATTTCTTTCTTGACTCCATGGAACCCAGTGCCCTAGAAACCACTACTCCTGAAAGAATTAAATACAGTACCACAGTGAGTCTATAAGAAAAAAATGAGTTCTGGTATAAAGCTCTCCTCAATTACTTAACCAAGGAGAGGTGGAGGTCAGTGTGCTTCTATTTACAATTCAAATACTGCACCCTGTTGAGAACCGTTATTTAGTTGGGGACTATAGCATGAGCTACAAAAAAAAAAAAAAAAAAACAGCATACTGACCCTTCCAAATGGCAAGCTGCACCTAAGAACCTCTCAATCCCCAGAGAGTCATACTATGCTATTAACAAGGTTGTACAACACTTGCACAGTTCTGGGACTGTAATTTACTAAGTAATTAGGTGCTGACAGTGCATATTCTTTAAAAAACGTAAAGTAGTTCAATAGCTTCACAGAATTTGCCTCTTTGCCTAGAAACTCTTCTTAAAATGTTTTAAAATCATTTTCTAGATGGTTAAGTAGCTACTTAACCAACTTCAAGTGTCAGAAATCTCATCGTGTACTGCATCTCAGAGGTCAGGAGCAGAATGCACACAATGACTTCTCAGAAGCTCACTTAGCCACGCTTTATGGGCTGTGGCTCATTCTAATTGCTCAAGTTACACAGTCATCGCTTCATGTTCTTTTACCTGGGGGTCACTTACGTAGTGTGCTGGTAACTGACACCATTAGAAAGCCTGACTACAGAAAGTGTAAGACATTGCTGCCTTCATGACTACGTACATGAACATATCTCATAAAACATATTTGCTTACTTCTCAGAAGCCTTTCTAAATCTTGATGCAGCACATTTTATTTCAAGAAAAGTATATCAAGTCTGGGTTCTCTTGTGTGACAGCATAGCAATCCAGTTATATTTCTAGCCTTATTTGCATCAACTCTATGCCTGAATTTTGTGCTTTGAAGCATTAGCATGGGCTCTGCATGAAGAAACTCAGGTCGAGGAATCCCAGGGCTGCTTGGCCTCTCTTCTTGCCTTTTGATGTCAGTGAGGTAGACTTAAGTGACATACTGTCTATAAAGTACTAGTTTCTTTATCAAAAACAATGGATTCAGGTTTTAACATATTTACCATATACATATGTAGATGGAAAGCAATTGCATCATATATACATAGGCACATAAATATTTTATACACACATATTTTAGTATGACAGAAATGCCTAATAGATATTCATCTTGACCAAATTTCTGCATCCTTTTAATTTAACTGAAGAGTGAGTTATAAATTATTTAAAAATCCTGTCTGTGGCAAGGTCAGTACAAATAGCAGTGTAATGCTGTTTTGAAGGAGTTTAATGCTGAGCAAGGTCCATGACAGGCAGTGATGCACACATCCTCAGTACAGAGAGAGAGAGACAGGTAAGAAAATACCTCAGTGGCCCAATAATTTTGAAATCATGACAATTCATTAGGAATTTAAAAAACATGTAATATGTTGGGGGCTCCATTAAGTAAAGAAACACCTTTTACTTTATAAAACTTTGCCAATAATTTAGAATAAGTTTTTGTTATTGTTGTTCCCTTTTCTAAGAATCCCTATTCATGTTCCTTTGGATGAATTCACCTTTGTGGAGCCATTAGCTGAGCAAGTACTGTACTTGGGAGAAGGTAGCAAAGCTAACGGGTCCTGACTGTGGACTGAGTCGGCATCACAGGTTCCCTAGCTCAGAGCATGAAATAAAGAGAAAGATAGCTTACTAATGGAATCAAAAACTAGTGACTACATAGGTGAATTAATAACAATATTGGAAATTCTCCAGCAATATTGCTGAGTTACAAGAGTCCACACTAGCAATACTCCAAAAGAGTATTAAATATCATGTTTGGTCCTATGCAGACATGCATAAATAAACAGAGAAAACACAAATGCATGTGCAAATTACCTTTAACCTGAAACAGAAAATGTAAAGAAAGCAGTAGTGTAGTTTGGAGAGACTAGATAATGGTTTTAATGTATAAACACAACTGCACACTTGTGGGAGTGGGTAAGATTGACGACATGAATGTTCACTTCATCTCAACAAATAGGTTGAGGATTATATTTCTAGGAGAAAGGGTATGGCAAATCCTGTTGATGGAGACAGATGTGTAATGTGTTCATTTACTTAAGATATTTGAAAAGCTCGTTGAGTGGAAGGAAGCTAGAGATGATGCATAAGAGATCAATATTCAAAACATAAAACTGAGGTAAAAGAC
>JADRCD010183717.1:5617-26790 GCA_019843815.1 Montemys delectorum
TCTATCTATCTATCTATCTATCTATCTATCTATCTATCTATCTATCTATCTATTGTTATTTATCTTATTTACCTATCTATATTATCTATTATTAATCTCTATGTAACTTTCATCTGTATCTGTCTATTCATATGTCTATATTATATTGTAGTTCTCATTTTCTGACTCTGTCCTTTTGATTTTGTCCCTGGGAGTCACAAATGAGCCTATGTATCCTATCTTTAAATCAACTGAAATCTGCCTTTATACTACTGTTGGTCTTTGTTATCAAGCATAGCATTGATCACTAAATTCAAACCGAATTGGTCTGGTGCTTTCACTTAAACTTTATTTTTTCTTATAGGTTATATTTTATATATATATGTATTTGCATGAATACATTTAAGAGCCCATTTCCTATGCAGTGCTATCTATAACTCTCTGTTTGTGCTCTTTTCCTTTTTCCATATGTAAATTTTTCTCTGTAACAAGATTCTATATTTCAAAATTAGCAGAGATTATATACTTTTCTAGAATTCTCCATATGAATTGTATATACAGAAGAAAAGAAGAACGTTATTATGATGATTATTAATTGTGCAGGGCTGAGTATCAAAACCAAGGCTTTGCCCATTGATATGCTGTCTACCGTTAGGCTATATCCTCATCCCTTCTTAGGAAATACACATTGAGTGTAAGTATAAAGTACAGATGACAGCTCAATGAAAGCATTACATATCTTTATAAACTTGATCAAACATTTCCAAAGTACTTATATCTGAGTTACTCATATATAATTTGTTCTTTCTGGATTCTGTTTTCTTGTTGACTTTTGTAAGGGTCAGATGTCAAGCCTAGATGGATCTGGTTGGGTTTCTGAGTTTTAGAAATAGGTTCTCTTCTTTCTTTGGTGGTTCTCTCTTAAGTTTCTTCTCCAAACTGCTCTGGTTTTATAGTAAATATTGTCAACTGTATCCACCAATAAAACTGGTGACTCAAGCTCCAGCCTCCATTTTCCATATGGAATGAGACTCAGAGCAAGAAAATGAATTTCCTTTTTCATCAGAGGCTTTAAGGCTGGTGTTTATATAAATCCATGCAGGCATTTGAAACTTTAAAGGATTAAGAAATGCAACTTTTCCTGGTTGACCCAAGAAAGAGCAGGTGGTTTTCCCTTTACTTCACATTTTTTTCTATTGGAGGAAACCAGTTTACAGCAGGATCAAGGGAAGTTAACCACAGAAAAGCAAGAAGCAGGTGGAGCGAGCAGTACTTGTGAATTATGAGACGATGTTATTCATTCTGTCTTTGTGTTTCACAACCTACCCAAGTATTATGAGATTATAGTGGTTACTTTGCCTTTGTTAGCAAAAGATAATCTTCTGGATATGCCATTAAGAGCATCACATTAATAAGGAAGCCAACACATTGAAGGCACATTGCAGAGTTCACGATTACCTTTGGATTTTTATTGCTGTAATAAAACATCATGACCAAGAAAACTTGGGGAGGAAAGGGTTTATTTGGCTTACACTTCCATGTTCTTGTTTATCACTGCAGGAAACCAGGACAGGAACTCAAACAGGGCAGGAAGCAAGAGCTGATGTTGAAGCCATGGAGGAATGCTGCTTAATGACTTGCTCCTTGTGGCTTATATAGCCTGTTTTATAGAAACCAAGACCACGAACCCAGGGATAGCCCTGCCCCAGATGCTACCACATCAATCACTAATTAAGAAAATGCCTTAAGTGCTTGCCTGCAGCCCATTGTATAAAGGCAGTTTCTCAACTGCAGATCTCAAATATCTCCAATGACCCTAGTTTGTGTCCGGTTGACATAAAACTAGCTAGCACAATGATGCTCACCCTTGATGCTGCCCATCTACTTGTGGATGCTGCTAAATGCCATTTCTGTAAAATATTTCTGATGTAAGTAAGCAGGTTGTTTTAAACTATCCACAGAGAAGAAGTCTCCTCAGACAAGGTTTTAGTAGGATACATAGTGTCTTGGCAGCATAGGTGGGTGCTGGGGAGCACATGCCTGGAAGTACAGGGTGGACAAGGTTAAAGACTGAATCCAGGCCCATTTGTAGAATTTTAGAGACAACATTGGAAATAGGAAAGCCAACTAGTTCATCAACTATATTCCATGCCATGAATGGTAAAGCCTTCAGTATAAGAAACTGTACAACCAAGACAGAGCATGAACATCAAAGAGCAAGCAGTCACCAATGAGTCAAGTTAAAAAGGAGAGAAAATATGACAGAAGGAGATGAGCAGGTGTTAGGGCTTGCCATTTTGACTGCCTTCTTAGTCTTTCAGGATGATACTCTTGAGTAAGCACTGACAGACAAGGTTATGATCCCTAACAATTACCTTAGGAGAGAAAGAGATTGGGGCAGGAATTTCCCTGAAAACTATAAACCTCTGAACCATAAGTTATCTATCAGCTGGCTTTAACTGGCTCCTGCTAGATACACTCTTATCCAACCTGTAGTTTCACAGTCCATGGAGAGGCTATGTGCAGGGTGAGGCCCTGATGAATTATAGTTTGATCCCAGAGGGAAAGTAGCATCCTTAGGATTATCACCCATACATCTGGTCAGGTCTGAAATAAGACCTCAGGATTGAGGACTGGATTGGGTATGCCAAGGGCTCTGAGTTTTATGTTAGCTTTTTCCTCACCCCCTCTACTACCATATGGAACTGGCCTATATGGAAACAAGAATGCTGGAAAAGAGGAATCATTTCTCTTTTCCCAAAATTGTAGTCTTGTTTTCCTTTGAGATGAAAATTTTTACTTCCTTCTCTTTATTCCAGTCAATTTGTTATGCTGGGTCCACACATCCCTGGGTCTTCTCAGGTTTCTCTTCTCAGATGAAAGAATTATTTGAAAACTACAAATAGGTTTAAGGTAGGAACCTTATAAAAGTTGAAGACTTTCAATACCACCACTCACCAATATCTAGTTTTCTGTTTTAAAGGGTCGATAGCTAACCATTACACATGTACTAGTGTGGCATCTACTTCATATAAATTACCTTATTTAATCATCATGTGGTACTATGAGAAAGGAATAATTACCTGTAATTTACAGATGGGAAAAATGAGGATTTTAAAGCTGAGAGAGGGGATGTTTATCTTCATTCTTTAATTTTACAAACAGGATAATAGAGAAAGAAAAGTGCCATGTTTCAGATCTCATAATTACTCAAAATACGAACCAAGGCTACAATAGTATTATGTATCAGTGATTTTGATACATTACTATGAATTGATGCATTTAATTTTTGCTTCATTCAAAATACATGGTATTTGATCACTGAAAAGAAACATAAGAATAGAGAAAGACAGGAAGGCAGTGGTCAGAAAGGGGAAGGAAGGAAAAGGAAGGGAAGGGGAGGGGAAGGGAGAAGAACAGAGGTGGGAACAAGATGGAGAGGTGCTGAGGGGACAGGAAGGGAAGGCAGTGTGGAGTAAGGGAAAGGGAGGGACAAAGGAAAGCTGAAGAGGTGTGGGTAGGGTGGAGGAGAACAAGAGGGGGAAGGAGCAAAGCCAAAGATGAGAAATTCATTTGCTTAAGGTCATAGATCTAAGAAGATCCACAAGAAGTATTGTTCCCCAAGGCTTAAACCAATTTTCTAATTGATCTGTTGAATTTGAGGTAAGCAGAATGAAATGATTCCTTTCCCCCCTTTCCCTTTTTCCTTTTATTTATCTAACTTTTGATTCCCTGGCCTGGAAAGTTAGTAGTTTCTCTTTTATACTCTGAAGAGAAGTTTCTTTTTGTACTGACTGAGATTCAATGTACCAATTCTCACAAGGTTTCTAGGTCCTCTAATCTACTGCAAACTTCTGCTATAAAAAAATGGGACAATGCTATTTTCTAGTTAACCTATTTCTCAAAAAGTGATGTGGAAAAATAATGCATGTGAAGCCCTATAAATAGAACGTTATGTTGACACTGGATTTAGGTTTTGCTATTTAAAGTATTATTGTCTCACATTCCCTTCTCCACAATAACAACCAGGTAAGTGCAGTGCTCCCTAACCCAGCTATACTAGTAGCTAGTGCTACTAAATTCACCAATGGGTTCTTGTCACCTAATTTATGCTCAATCTGTAGTGAACAGAGCACGCTCTTCAAGCGAAGAATACAAAGGTAAGAAAAGTGGGTAAGAAAGCAACATGAATGCATAAGGGTTTAACAAGTTGTATTTAAACTGTACACTGTAGACTAACAGCTGAAGAAGTCAAGATCTTGGATCTTGCCCTCCTTAAACCAAAGCAAACCAAAGCAAACCAAAGCAAAGCAAACCAAGCAAACCAAGCAAACCAAGCAAACCAAACCAAACTAACCCAACCCAACCCAACCCAACTCAACCCAACCCAACCCAAACCAAATGAAACAAAACGAATCGAAACGAAACGAAATGAAACCAAACCAAACCAAACCAAACCAAACCAAACCAAACATTATACATGGTAACCTATCTCCTTTATCATCAACCTAGCTCACAAATAGAAATATTGAATAGCAGGTTTATGCTTTTCACTTGAACAAATTCAACTCTGAAACATCAATTCCTTTTGAATCCCCCTCTCACACTATTTATTTATTTATTTATTTATTTATTTTATTTTATTTATTGGAAACAGGTTATTGGTATATAGACTAGGCTCTCTTAAAACTCATGATTGTACATCTTTATATTTCTGAGTGCAATTAACTTTCTTAATGATAAAACCGAATATCCTAATGGATTTTTAAAAATGGTGTGAAGTAACCTCTCTAATGTTCAGCTTGGAACAGAAAGACGTAGAGTCTGTCAATCTTTTTCCCCAAACAGTAACTCTTAGCCACTCACTATACGGGACTAGTTTCCTAACCCCATGGAGACTGGATGAGTATACAGAAGTTTGTTCTACTCAACAAGTTTCTTCTTCAATACCACAGTTAGTACTGCAGCCCTTTGTACTAAAGTTTTTGCATGGAGAGTTGATCCTCTATCACAAGGACATCTATACTTTGGTTAAAGCTCAGTGATAGAGTATTTACCTTACCATATTTGAAACCCACACTTAGATCCCTAGCGCTACAAATAAAATAACATACAAGGAAATGAAATCCTTTGCAGAAAATTGATAATACTCTACAGAACTCAGACTAAATTAGTGATCTCTTTCTCCCTTGTGCATACAGGACCATGGAATCTGGAGATGAGACACAGAATAAAAGGACCAGGAAATCAAATAGTTTTCTTTATGTTTCCATTGGATTCACCAGTACTTGGATTAGACTGGACAGTTAGTTATGGAGACTACAGACCCTGCACTGTCTCCTCATTTTTCCTTGTTATTTAGTACACAAGCTAAAATAAATAACTTATGAAAAGTTGCTTTTCAGATCAATACCAAATCCAAGTTGGCAACTATTTCAAACACCAATATTTTGTTTTACACCATATATAAAGTGTTCATCCATATTTGCTAATTAAATTTCCACAGGAAGAGGGAAGGAAAAATATTGATAAACCAAAATCCCACTGTGCCAGGCAAAAAGGCAAGATTTTATGTTCTGTATCATTGTTTATTCCTTACATAACTCCAAGGAGAAAGACTGTGTTTTCTCTTGCCTATAGATAAATAAGCAGAAGCTAATGGGCATTCAGTGAATTTGTCAAATTTAGATATCTAGAATAAATCAAAGGCAAATATCAAACCCATGTCTTCTGATTCTTAAGCCCCTGTCTTTACTATCCACCTACAATTCCTCAAACCCCAATTCATGGTGAGAAAGAACACCTCTTTTTACATTATTTACATAAATGCTCTATGAAGATCCCAGGAAAAACAGTCACACACTCAGACTTCAGATATGGTTCAGACAGTATGGCTGTTGCCACAGGAACCATACCTACTGAAATCATGAATTCATTCCATATGGTTTTCTTCTCAGAGCTGTCCTTGGTGTAGATACTGTAAGTTTCCCAAGAGGTGCAAACCTCATGATTCGGATTGCCTTTCCTCTTAGTCTTTCCTTCCACATGGCAGGGTCACTCCTACAAGAACATATTTGTGCATGCCTATTATACAGCACCGTTGTGTTTCTGTCTTGCTTTTTCTATACTCTAAATCAGTTGTGGTCTCAATTTTTATGAACCTAACCAAATTCCTTACCCCAGAAGAGCAATCTAGTATCCAACATTTTCCTTGAGCTCCCCTCTTTAGCTTATCAAGACTCTACCCCACCCCCAACACTTATGAGGCCCTCATTACTTGTATGATTTCAGTTCACACCAGGTTATGAATATTTATGAAAACAAGATATATGAAAGCACCATGACCTCAAATTCTGGATAAGTAGTTCTGACCTATTTTGTTTTTTGACACTCTGATAAACAAAAAGCAACTTGAGGAGGAAAAGGTTTATTTCATGTTACAGGTTAAGGTCCATCATAGAGTGAAGGAGGGAAAGAGCTCAAGTAGGAACTGTATCAGAGACCACAGAGCGAGGCTGCTTTCTGTTTGTACCAGGCTCACATTCAGCTACCTTTCTTATTGACTAGACTCTCCTATATCAATCAGTTAACATTTATCAAACAAAAGCTCCATAGACATGTCCACAGGCTAACCTAGCACAGGCAGGTCTGCAAAGGAATTTCCCTCTTTCCGGTATGTCCAGCTGATTACCAAGATGACCAATCACTAGGCTTTCTACTCAAAAGGCTTTGATTGTATGTATGTTCATATATCATATGTATAATTTCTTCTAAAAAATTTAACTGTTGTGTGGGTAAGCCCCATATTTCACTTCATTACTATCCTATTTATAGAAAGTGATTGTTAGTTTGCATTTAGTTCTATGGAACTAGAATAAAAGCAAGATAAAGATTTACAAGGTAACCTCTAAGACAACAGAATTCTGTGGAAAGCTCTTGCACACCACTGATGGACTCCCTTCTGTATTATTCTCAGCTATGGTATATCCATCAAGGGGAACTCTCTGCAGAATGTTCATGGTTCTCAGAGCATTCAGAGGCATTTTGAGCTCACAGTTTTGGATCCTCATTACCACCTGAAGAATTATGACCTCAATTTATATGGCTTTTATAGATGAGCTGGGTGATATACTGGCCTCTAAACCAACTTGTTCAAGGTCACGATACTAATAACTAGTAGAGACGAAAACTGTGACTCAAAATCCATTAGTAGGCAGCTCCTGGCAGCACTGCCCAAAGTTATGATTCCATCATACACTTTATAAGAACTTAAAGATTTTGGAGGAACATGGAATTTGGAGAAAACGTGGGGATTCGACAATCATGGAAAAGCAAGCTGACTTCTACAACACATTTAACCTGGGACCTAACTCAAACTAAATACATTTAATATCACATGTTTTATCTTAATAAATACAGTTTTTTTTTCTATTTTACTCCACAACTACCTGTTTCGGCACAAAAGTATTTCAAGTTATTTATAATAAGGTCAACTTGATATCTCCAGTATTTCCTCCCTGGCTATCAAAAGCCAAATAGCCTATCTACCTGGCAATGATCATCAACTTGCAGTTGTCTCTCTAGTTGAAGAGTAAAGTGTACACTGAGTGACCTCTAAGAGTGCATCTCATCAGGATGTGATTTCACTCATCATAAATTTTACCCTACTGGGAAGCACTGGGGAGTGGAGAGGGACTGGTGCTGGATGTGCAATTCTTCCTGCAGGGACAAGACTCACTCTGCTATTACCATCCTGCTACATATAGTTTAAGAAGACAAGCTGAAATGTAAGACAAAAGTTAAATGAGATAGGGGCGAATGATATAAATAGATAACTAATGAATTGACAAATGTGTGAGGTATTGCATGTCTGAAGGAATGTTCTTTAAACTTTGATTCTTCATCCTCTTATTCTGATTTTGTAGTCTACATATTTCCCTTGTAAACTGGTTAACTGTGGCCTCAATAATATAATATAGAAAGGCTAGGGATATAGTTCAGTAGGAAAGCACTTGCCTAGAGGTCACTGGTTCCTTGGTCCTATTCCTGATCCTGGCAATAGAAACGGACAAAGTCAGAAATGTAAGGACCTTTCCTAAAGAAAGCAGAGCATTCTAAAGACTTGAAGGGAAGCAGAGACTTACCCTGAGTTCTTTTTTTCTCCTCTTGCTTTTCTCCATGTTTCCTAAGTCCTAACTCCAGGTAGAAAAAAAATCCAGTCTTCCTTTTACTTGTACTAATCATAGTTTAATTCTAAAGCATTCACTGCTTGAAATGTAGATGAAGTCATAGATAAAGTCATAAAACATTTCACACCTAAGATAAGTCTTTTGTGTGAGAGGAAGTGTTAGGAGGGATGAGAACAATTGTGGTTATGCTCACTGCTGTGCAGCTGTTATTGATTGTGATGTGTTCACATCTAGGGTGGGTCTGCAGGCCTTGCCTCTGAAAGTGAGCACTTGGTTTGGGTGACAAAAGGAACAAAGTAGAAACTACTTTAGATTTATTTTTTTCACCTTAAAATTGTGATAATGCTAAACACCTAAAAAGCTAGCCCATCTTCATTTAGCCTCAAGATTAATCCCTGCTAGGAGTCTGTTTTCATGAAGAAAATCACTGAGAATATATAGGAAAGAAATGATGATATTTAGAAAATAGAGGTTTGCTAGCTGCTGCAGGCATTTGTTGGTAGCAGAGAAGATATTCTGCAGATGTCCTTGTACATTGTCATTAAATAAGCAATGGACTCTTTGTTCTTCAAGCCAAGAGACTAAATCTGAAATGCCAACCAGTTCCTGGTCTTGCAGCTGCCTTAGCTTCCTAGGGCAGGAGTATGATTTTTCTGGATTTTCTTTTTTGAACAGGTTTTCCAATGGTCAATTATTCTGTATGTAACACAAGGATTTTGCTTGCTCAACTCACCTTTTATCCCTGGCATAGTATTCAACAGTGTTCCACAATGAAATGAAGGAATATTGGAGCCAGGAATATAGCTTAATTGGTGAAGTGCTTACTGTGCAAGCACAAGGAACTGAGTCTGATGCCCATGGCTCTTATAAAATACTCAGGAGCAAGGACATATACATGTAGTTCCTAAGCTGGGAGGGTCGACACAGGGAGATCCCCAGCACTCACATGTGAGTACCTAACAGAATGAGTGAGTACCAGGCCAGTGAGAGACCCTGACTCAAAAACAAAGTGGGTAGTATTGTAAGAAATCATGCCTGACCTCATAACTTCATATTCATTTAAACACACACACACACACACACACACACACACACACACACACACACACACACACACATCCTGAGAGAGAGAGAGAGAGAGAGAGAGAGAGAGAGAGACATGACAGAGAGACAGACAGAGATGAAGACAGAAACAGAGAGAAACTAGGTCTGAAATTAGAAGTGAATGATAGTTTTGAGGCTAAAGTTTTCTTTCCTCTGCACTCTCAGACATATGTGTTCATTGAAATAGCAGCCACACACACAAACTCGAACCTCAATTGGTTTTACTTACAGTGGGTATTTTTAACAAATCAGAACAGGGAATAACTCTTTTTAAATCGGATATTTGAAGATGTGTATCTCATGTCTCCTCTTTATCCACTTCTACTCTATAGGAAGTTTTGGACTGTTTGCTTTCATACCAAAATGCATGGACCCAACATCCTGCTCGCTGAAGTAGCATCTGGGATTAATGGAACTTGGTCATGTCATCTAACTCCTCTAATTTACAGAGTAATTATTAAGAAGGATTATATGATTTCTGATTTTAATCATAATACCCATTTGAATACTGCTAAAGTGTCAATACATATAGTTTCCAATAGGAATCAGCAGGCAGTAGTCAAAGATACTTCACCTTTTGATGCTGTTGTCAGATTGAATTAGTCTTTCTGAAATGTTGTCATATTTAAATGGAAATGATATATTATGTAGTCAATCTCACATATAATAAGGAGACATTGAGATATTATATGAATGAACTATGTAGCTTGTGAGAGCAGACATTACTTTGGGACATACTCAAAATTTCAACAGCATTCCTAAGAAAGGGAACAACCCTGACTAAGCACATTATTTGGTTAAGAATTATCTTCAGAGTTTAACTCATATCTCAGTAAATTTCAAAGAATCCTGCAACATTATAATATCTAGATTTATATAGGAGAAAACTGAAGATTGGAGTCTGAGTAAATCATCCAAGCTATTAAGCTCCAGAGCAAAGATTAGAGCCAGCAGAGATCAGGTCCCTAGCCTAGCTAGAACTTGTAATCAGATAAAGTAGTAAACTAGACAAGTCTAGTAGTGTTTGATCTATTGGGACTATTTCTGGTCCTAGCCATGTTAGCTTTCTGTCTAGCTAATTGACTTTATAGTTTTTTGGACGTTGTAGTAAGAAAGACAATGCAAGAAAGATAGGTCTAGCTGTGGTAGCAACAGACCCACAGCAGTGGTAAAGTAAATTTTTAGTTTCTATACCGGTTAAAAATGAAAAATATTTGTAATCCTAGCACCTAATATGAAGCAAGAAGATTTTAAATGAAGGCCAGCCTAGGTGCCATGGGGAGACAAAATCTCAAACTGTCAAGATGGAGTTGCTTATGCCAGCCCTTCCAAAAGCAATAAAAAGCTGAAAGGTTATGGTTCTTACACACAGTACCTTGAACTAACTGAATGGATTCTAGCCCTGGTTTCTGGTTGTATTCCTTTTATTGTATCTGTTTAAGATACAGACATATTTCACAAAGAATGGAGAAATATGACTAACCTATGTGACTGGAAAGAATATATTCTAAATAGACATTTGTACTACTGTCTTTGGCTATGAGGTTATTGAGAGAAAAAAAATGTCTAAAATTGGAATTCCCAAGAATCTTCTAGGAGAAGTCTGAAGCCCTTTGTGTACCCAAAAGAACTAATCTCCTGGGGAAAGATTTGCAATTTAATTTGTCAGAGGACCTTTTAGGACACATTAACTTTGCAGGAAGCTCTTGGAATTGAGATAGTGGTGGGCAGAGGACTAAGGCTTGCTTACATTGATTGCATCATTACATATAACCCTTCTTTCAACCCTTCCTTCCAGTCAGGACTGCAAACATAGAAAAATAGATAGATGATAAATGAGATAGATAGATAAACAGATAGGTAGATAGATAGATAGATAGATAGATAGATAGATAGATAGATAGATAGATAGTGTGTGTTATGTGGTAAGACTTATTATTAGATCTCTGACCTTTTCTTAGTGTGTCTACCTTGAACAAATAATTTTTCTTTCTGTATTTTATTATTTTAAAAAGACAAATGCCATTGCTTTTAAGTAACTTCCCAATTAAAAATATTTAACTGAAGCATTAGACATTAAAAGTACACTATTATAATACCAGCTCTAGATAGGATTTGATGCACATTGTTTTTAAATCTTTTTTGCTACTAGAGCAAGCTTCTATTTTTAACTTTGGAAAACTTATTTACTTGTTTTATTGCAACAGATACTTGTGGAGTTCTGATTTTGCAGTTTCCAGAATGTGTGAGGCATGTGGGAATGGCTGAGTATGAAGTTTACTGCGTTGTACAATATCACATATCTATGTTAATACCATGGAATTGATGAGTTAATAAAATGAGCAATATTGGAATACAGGGAAGGCATTCTGTATCCACTGTTGTTTTGTGTGTGTCTTTGTGTGTGTGTGTGTCTTTGTGTGTGTGTGTCTTTGTGTGTAAGTGTATCTCAGATATATATTGCAAATTACACATTTGAGGTAGAGAGATGGGCTTTATTGTATTTTTGTTTTATTTAAAAGAAAAAGGTAGCAACTCATTACACTTTACCAGCAATCTTCAAAAACTCACTTAGTCACACTGCTGTAATTATCCAGGTCATGTCTAGTTAAGTGTCCCTCCCCCCACTTTAGACTAAACATCTCCATAAACTAAATGTCATCCTAATGTGTTTACTATCAGGAATTCTTTAGTATTAGCATTACCTTTAATAAGTGTGTTCATATTCTTCACAAAGTTCTAGAATGAAAGTTTGGGTATTACTAAACAGACTAGGAAGTGAAAGCAAGAAGAATAAAATAGAAAAGGAAGTCCAGTAAGACAGAAGATTATGTGTTAAATAATATTTAGAACTCGGAGAGGACAAAACACACTTGGAACACCATGAACTAGGACTGGAAGCCATTACTGAACAAATGCTATTTAGAGCTGACCTAAGCAGGCTCCTAAAGAAGAGTCAGTAGCAGTCAAGGGAAGTCATCCTGGAGCTGAGAAGGCAGATTTTGAGAATACATAGACAAAAAGGATCACTTCCTCTTCCTCCTCTCATCATTGCTTAAATTGGCACTTCTTCTGGGTTAATCAGCCACTACAGAGTCACTTAGCAGAGATATTGTTTTAGGTACTGTTTTTAGCAAAAAAGAATATAGGGAAAGAAAATAAGCACATGGTTTTGCCACGTGAGTCACAGGGTCATGGGGGGTGGTGCATAAGAGAAACCCATTAACTATTTACAGTATACAAGACAAAAAATGAGAAAGACAGAAGGAAGGAAGAAAGGAAGGAAGGAAAGAAGGAAGGAAGGAAGGAAGGAAGGAAGGAAGGAAGGAAGGATAGAAAGAGGGAGAGAGAGAAGAAGAGAGGGAGGGAAGGGGATGGAGGGAGGAAGGGAGGCAGGGAGGAAGGGAGGGAGGGAAGGAAACAACAACAATAAAAAAAGTACTAAGGATAAAATCAAATGGGTTAGGTGTTAGGAAGCCAGGACTCCTGGTTTTACTGACTATTTGCTTTTAACAAGGAACCTGGTCCCACTGATTTTGTAAAATGGGAGTAATGATGGTTGTGTCATCTCACAGAGCAATTTACTTGAGTCCCTACTGACTGTTCATCATGCTTTCTAAAGAGAGAAAAGGAGTGCCATGTAATGTCAGGATTGTGGGAAGATAGGGAGGGAGGATGTGAGTCACTTCTGGAATGACAGACTCTCACACTGAGGCCTGGTATTCTCAGTTGACTTGTTCACTTTTTTCCAGCTTTGTTCTTTCCTTTTGGTCTGCATTTTATCTCTGTTTCTCTGGTCACTATCTGGCAAGTGTAACAAAGTTCTCTGGTTGTCCACACAGAAAGCCCTTTAAGGTACTTTGAATTTAATGTTAGGGTATTGGGACAGGAGGAACGATGAGGTAAGCCAGTTGAGGAACCTGAACTGACAACTAATGCTATTGAAGTAGGTGAATAAATATTATTGCACCCAGTCTTTGACTGACAGAAGCCTATTGCCAATTAGCAAGATGGGAGGATGGATTGTACTAATAGCAAATGGAATCACAGAGTGAATGACTTGACTAAATCCCAACATGATGCCTATCAACATAAAGGAAAACAACACTGAAGGAAGAGACAGTAATCACCATTGAGTCAAGAGGCCATGAAGTCTCTGATGAAGTTATGGTGCCACACACACACAAAAAAATAAAATAAAATAAAGATTTCTCTTTGTGCCCTTATCTTGGGTCTAGAATAGTGGCTAGCATTTAGATAACAAGGGCTCCAGAACATGGGAATGAGTTCAACAAACTGATAAACAAATAAAAATAAACATAGTCTTTATGAAGAAGGACTACTAACTTTTAGGGAATTTTACAAACTTATGTAATCATTTTAATAAAATGTAAAACTCTCAGATTTGTCTGATACCCAGAGATACTAGAAGATACCCCAAAGCTCTATGATCGATTGAGTTCCTAAGTTTTCATGAAGGATGTTTACATATCCCTGCATCCAATATTTATTAGCTTACATGAGCCAAGCCCTTAATACTAAAAGACATGGGAAAATCTTTGTTGTTATTTTGAGCTGTGGCCATTGGGTCTAGCAGATGAACCTAAAAGTCCTGAGTTGATTTCTATCTCATCATTGTAGGGCATGATCTGATTTGTAAATCAAATCTTGAAATTGAAGAGTGTCACGATTTGGTTTCCTTCTCTGCAAACTCCTTAGAGTTACATGATATAGTATGTGTTACTCCAAGTTTATTGCCATGACAGTCAATGGTAGGATGTATGGTTAGAGGGTTGTCACCTGGAGATAGACTACTACTATAGTTTTAGATTGTACATCAGGGTTTACAGAACTGGTTTATAGAGTTGTATTGACTTAGGTCTCCTGTATAGTCACTATGTGTGAGAAATAATCCAGAGCATCTAAGTCTCAGACCATTTTCATCATTTCCTTGGAATACACACTCCCACAGTGCATGCAGAGGAGAGCATTTACCTGCTTTGCAACAGTTCAGGGCAGATTCCCTAAGATCAGCAGCACTGATATACATATATATATATATATATATATATATATATATATATACACACACACACGCACATTACACATACAGATACACATACACATACAGATATACATACACATACATACACATATATACAAATGTGTACTTATTTGAAGTATTTCACTTTTAAAATTATTAGGTTTATTTTTTATTAACATTTTATTGGTTATTTTATTTATTTACATTTCAAATGTTCTCCCCTTCCCAGTCTCTCCTCCTCAACCCCCCAATCGGGTCCACCCTCTGCTTTACCTCTAAAAGGGTGCTCCTCCACCCACCCACTCCCTCTCCACTTCTTTGGCATCCCCCTACACTGGGGAATCAAGCCTCCAAAGGACCAAGGGCCTCCCCTCCCACTGATGCCAGATAAGCCAATCCTCTGCTACATATGTAGCTGGAGCCATGGACCCACAATTTAGTCCTTGGGAGCTCAGTTGATACTGTTGTTCTTCCTATGGAGTTGCAATCTACTTCATCTCCTTTAGTCCTTCCCCTAACTCTTCCATTGGGGTCCCTGGGCTCAGTTCGATGGTTGATTGTGAGTATCTGTATCTGTATTAGTCAGCTGCTGGCAGAGCCTCTCAGAGGACAGCTATACCAGGCTCCTGTCAGCAAGCATAAAATCAAAATGACCCTGAGATTCCATCTTACACCAAACAGAATGGCTAAGATAAAAAAAATCAGGCAACACCAGATGCTGGTGAGGATGTGGACAAAGCGGAACACTCCTCCTTTGCTGGTGGGATTGCAAGCTGGTAAAACTGCATTGGAAAACAATCTGGCGGTTCCTCATAAAATTGGAAATAGTTCTACCTGAAAATCCAGATATACCACTCCTGGGAATATACCCAAAAGATGTTCCAACATATAACAAGGACACATGCTCCACCATGTTCATAGCAGCCTTATTTATAATAGCCAGAAGCTGGAAACAACCCAAATGTCTCTCAATTGAAGAATGGATACAGAAAGTGTGGTACATCTACACAATGGAGTATTAGGATTATTTTTATAGGGAACAATTATCTGAGACAAACAACCTGTCATTTCTTTAATATGACAGCACCAGCACAGGATTTGAGATATTCTAAACAGTGAAGGCTATCACTAAACTGAAATGCCATATGTAATTGTATATGTGCATATTTTTGTAAGCAAATATACATGTTTGTGTATAATTGCACATATAAGTATATAAAATACAAATCACAAGGTTATAGAGTACACATGTAGGTGGGAACAGAGTTATTTTCTAAGGTCCAAAATAAACTTATCAAACTGAACAGAGGCACAATTCAAACAGCATTGCCCTCAGTTGTTCTTTTAACATTAGCTGTAGCTTCTTATTTTTTTTCAAAAAACTGTGATGTTATATATTTCATAATCAAAATATTTTTGAAACATTGGATATTTGCCCATAGCTTCTTTCCAAAAAATTACAAAATTTCAGGAAGGCAAAGAATAAAATGCTTAAATACTTTTGATGATTATTTAGAGGTTTGTGCTAGCAACCTTGAATGGGGAAAGCAATTGTGTCTAAGAGACCATTGCTTAAAGAGTAAATGCTAAATGTTCTTGGGGAATATCGAACTTTTCTTGATAAAAGAGTGAAAGAAGAGTTTGACAAACATAGAAACAAACTTAAAATACGTGTTCCAGTTCAAATCAGAATCATTGTAACTTCACATGACCCTGAGAGCTTCTAAACACAGAAACTGTGTAATATGCTGTTGATATTCAAGACTGGCTTTTAGTCATCCAACAAGAACACAGAATTCAGTTAGAAGCAACTCAAATACAGCAGGCAGTCTTTGAAACATCTAGATGATGCAGAGAAAATAATGATTATGTACAATATGAGAACTTTGAGAGTAATCTGATCTTAAAGAATATTTGGACTTTTTCAATTGTTGAAGGATGCATATCTCTTGAGTTTCTATGCCACAAGTAGTACATTTCCTTGGAGGAAGTTTGTAATGATTTTTCATAAGGATTAATTTTCCATCATTCTTCATTTGTTACCTCAAAGCTTTAAAAACCCATTAAAAAAAGACTCAACTACTTTAATATGCTTCTTTCACATACTGCTTAAGTCACCTCCACAATTAGTGTGGCCTCTCTCATCCCCTAGCTGGATAAACTGTAAAAGTAATTGTTTTTATAACATGGAACAAGAAAAACTCATTTATGGAGTCATTTTGTGGATCTATTGTTTCTACTAGACTTCTTCACAGATATGTGAGTATAATATCGCTACTGAAGAAATGATTATACTTCTCAAGAAAGACTGTGGTCTGGAGTTTACTTAAATCAGCACAAGACACAAAAGCTAATTCAAGACTTTTTGTTCTGTCTATGAAAACCACCTGGCAAAGTTATTGAAGCTACTTTTTGAGTACCAGGAACTATAAACTGCAGGTAACTACAAATATTAGTATGAGGAATATCAATATTACATCTCATCTTTAGTGTGTGCCACCATTAGAAACTACTGTCCTCATGGTATTAATTTGGACAACTATTACTCTTTGTCATTGATCAATATTTGGTCAAATTAACAATCCAGAATTCATACAAAGCAAACAAGAACAGACATACATTTATCTGGAGCAAGAACTACAAGAACTATAGAGATTTAACTATAAAGATGATACATCTTTAAATATACAGAAATCTTTCTTTTCAATGTGTCAAGAACTAACGAGGTGTATAAAGGAATTCTTAAGTAAATAAAGCATTTTCCTTACCGGAATGAACGCATGTTGCATAGCTTCTTCACATTGTTTTAAAGAAGCAATTGTATCCCACAGAAGCTGATAATTCTCAGCCCGGGAAGCACTTGGCCGTTGCATATCGAAAGCCGGTAACATTCAAACTGAGCTCAAAGAACCCAGATGAAGAAGGAAAAAAAAAAAAAAACCTGCAGATCTGTTACATAAACTTCTTAATTAGATCGGCTACACAAACTGCTATCTTAAGACTTTAAAAAAAGTTAATCAGAACATTTCTTTGGGGGGATAACTGGGCGTGACTTGAACAGAGGCAGATGTTTTCATTGGGAAGTATTTTGATTCTCACACTCGTAAAAAGCAAGAAGCAATCGCTTCAGTGTTCCCCTGTCTTCATATGGGTCTGGCAAAACTGCACATACCATAAGTGTGTGGGGGGAAAGAAGTAGGAGGAGGAAAGTGGTGAAAAGTGCTTCTACCACAAGCATTGGGTGGCAGGCCACAGAGGTAGAATTTGAGTGAAAAATGGTAAATTGGCAGGAAATGGATAATATACACGCATTAGGTATACAGGCAGGCACCTGCACTTGTCTGTTATGTGAGAAATGCATGCATACCCAGTGTCTTAACTATCTCCAGCTTTCGTTTAAGACATAGATCTGATTCTTTTGTAGCATGTATGTCACCTTATCACACAACAAATTGCTTATCAAGACTTTATCTTAAAGTCAAGTCAGAAAGCTTACAGTAATCAAATAATGTGAGCTGTATATATCAGAATTTAAAAGTAGTTTGAAGAACTTTGTGGTAATTATGCATGGGGAAACAGTCACATTTAATTCCTGTTTTAGATGGCATTCACAGAGATAATGTAAGGACAGCCATGACTTTGTATATTCTTGGGACCTATGGGTGGTCTGCACAGAGCTAGAATGTCTTAATTCCAAAGAAATATATTTGTATACTTCACCAAGAAAAAAAGACCATTGTCACTAAGTGGAATATGAATAGACTTTCAAGATATATTACATTCATATTTTTCTTTCACTGAAGACAGCAGCCTGCCACAGTCCCCACAGTATTTGAGGGATCACTGAGGTAGGGGGAAAGCCTTTTGAAGGAAATGCTGAGTGATAGTGAGATGGTAAGGAACACAGATGCTCTCAGCTAGTTTCGCAGCCAAAACTGACAACATTTGTTGAGGCACTTGAGAGGGAAAGGCAAGTGGAGGAAAATCCATAAGACACTGATTACACTGTACCTTCAATTTGACCTCAAAATCTCAGATGAAGAAAGGCAAGGTGTAAGTATATGAGTATAGAAAGTAGCCTGATGGCACAAATGAAAGATTTCTGCTGTATTATTTCTGCTTATTTTTGGAAGACCTGCATGATCTGGGTTACCCAGTTTTTCTGCCTTTGTACTCTGGTGATGGTGCATTTGTTCATACGAATGACCTTACAGTATAAAAATCCCCCAAATTGATGCCCTGACTCTTCTTATCCCATTTATTTTGTGGGATTTGACTTTTACTTGAAGGAACTAGTAGTACAATCCTTTCAGGACTTCCTACCTGGGCTAATTGGAGGAAGATTGTTTTTCTTCAGTATTGTGTGTCTACACCATAAGGCTATTGCCATCAGACAGTTTGTTTCTCAATATCAAGTCAACCAAGCTTTTCTTTTTCTCATTCATGGTGTTCTGTTCAGCTCACACCCACAGTCCCTCCTCTGCTTTTATTCCTGCCCTTATCCACTCCCATCTGCCCCAGCCACATGCTGCCGCTTCATGCATGGTCGGCTGGCCAGCCCACAACTTCCCGAAAATATTCTCTCACTAGTAAATGTTCTGAGTTTCTCAGGAAGTGACTGGAAAATAAGTTCTTTTGTTTTTAAAGTCATCTTCCAAAATCCTAACCTATTTTTTCTTAATTTCCTTGAGCAAAACAGTACCATTATTCACAGGTCAATTTCTGAGTTGAATTCTTGCCCTTTGTTCAGCAGATCTTACCCATACTTTGACCAGAAACTCCTTAAATGTCCTATTTTTCTTAATATTTGTAAAAAAAAACTGATATTCTCAATCTATCTGTATTAAGTAAACAAAAATATTCTTCAAGTATCTACTAACTCATTTAATCATTTATTTTATAACCACATGAAGCATTTCCTATGTGCAATAATTTGTGATAATTCCTTCAAAAAACAGGCATATAAAAAGTTGAACCTATTTTTAAGGAATAGTCCAATAGGAATGATAATATATTGTACAAACAGAGAAAAGTCTAAAATATCTAAGGGATTAGAACAGGTATCATAAATTAAGCTCATAACAATGAAAAACTAAACATTATGTCTATGGGGGGGGGATATCAGGATGGGCTCATGAAAATTCCACACTTGACTAGAGCTTAAAGTTGATTAAGAAATAGAATATGTATGGATACTATGGTCCTTCTTAGAAGGGGGAACAAAATACCTATCGGAGGAGATACAGAGACAAAGTATAGAGCAAAGACTGAAGTAAAGGCCATCCAGAGACTGCCCCACCTGGGGATCCATCCCATTCACTCACCAAATTCAGACACTATTGTGGATGCCAAGAAGTGCACGCTGACAGGAGCATGATATATCTGTTTCCTGAGAGGCCCTGCCAGTGCCTGACAAATATAGAGGTGGATGCTTGCAGCTAAACATTGAACTGAGCATAGGGTCCCCATTGGAAGAGTTAGAGAAAGGACAAAAGGAACTTAAGGGGTTTGTAGTTCCATAGGAGGAACAACAATATGAACCAACCAGTACCCCCAGAGATCCCAGGGACTAAAGCACCAAGCAAAGAGCACACATGGACCCATGGCTCCACTGTATATGTAGCAGAGGATGGCCTTGTCAGGCATCAATTGGAGGAGAGGCCCTTGGTCCTGTGAAGGCTTGATGCCCCAGTGTAGGGGAATGCCAGGACAGGAAAGCAGGAGTGGGTGGGTTGGTAAACAGGGGGAGGGTAGATAGGATAGGTGGTTTTCAGAGGGAAAACCAGGAAATGGGGATAACACTTGAAATGTAAACAAAATATCTAATAAAAATTTCAAAAAAAAAAAAAAGAAATGGAATATACATAGGCAGGTCAGGAATGGGACAACAGAAGGGGGTGAAATGGTGAGGATAGGAAGGGGCAGTGCTAGTTCTTAGAAGGAATGTGGCACCATGAAGGAAGGATATAAGGACACTAAGGGCCACAGGCTTAACATTCAATTTGGACTGGAGGAGAAGCCTTTATATATTTTTTAACTTTTGCTGAGATTTTAAAAAATGTCTTTATTTGTGAAAATGTCATACATATATACAACTAAATATGATGATGTCTATCTCCATTTCCATCTTGCAAAGCCCCCTCACATCTCCTGAAATGCATCCTCCCAACTTTGTATTTCTGTTTTTAAATAACCCTCTAAGTCCAGTTATTGCTGCCCAGTGTACTGTACCATGTAAAAAGGGCTGTGTGTTTAAGGACTTTCTGAGGGTGAGTGGTTTCACTATAACCATGACAATTGTACATGCAGGAAAAATGAAATAATTGGACCTAGATTAATTCTCTCAACTAGAACAACCTAAAGTAGGGTAAGCTTTCTGGTTAACTAGATTCCAAGGTTGGACACAAAATGGCAAATAGCAATGAAATCCAGGAGAAAGAAAGAAGGTGCCCTTCTTACAGATGGAACTTCTATACATCATGGAGTGTGAACTAGTTGTAGCTCAGTGTACTTGTATTGAAAGGATAACATGGATTTTATGAATGGAAAAAGTAAAACGGTAATGTTAAGAAGTCGTTTATTACAGTCACAGATACCAGTATTTTCTCTGAACAGCTAAGTAGACAGAAAACCTGGAAAACCTAGAGAAAATCAACCATTCATTTGAGCTAATGTAGTTTTCTGTAATGTAGAGAAGTTCATACAACAATGACTTTTGCTATTCTATTAAAATTCAGTTCTGTTCTTCACACATTCTTTTCAAATATTGTATTGTTTTCCAAGAGTGGATATATTATGAAAAACTTATTTTTCCTGGTGTGTGTGTGTGTGTGTGTGTGTGTGTGTGTGTGTGTGTG
>JADRCD010183719.1:0-10442 GCA_019843815.1 Montemys delectorum
TACAGATGAACACTAAAAGCACAACTTTCCTGATTCGTTTCTGAGAAATAACTGAGACGCATACAGTTTCCAAAGTGGTTTGTGTAGCATCTAGCTAAAAGTAGCTTTTTCTCAGTTATAACAAATAACACAGTGTTGTGCGAAACAAAAAGGTGGATATTCTTGAAACTAAGTAGAATCAGTGTTATTTGCTAAAGGAAATACATTAAGCACAGAAGTATGAAACTACATTTAATACCTTGTTAGAAATGCTCTTATTTTCTTCTAAGAAACTCACTTCTATCTTCAAACATCTTAAAACTAAAAGTGCAGTTGAACACTAAATGCACAACTTTCCTGATTCGTTTCACGAAAGAACAGCTATGCATTCATTTTCCAATATATTTTGTGTAGCATCTAGCTAAAAGTAGCTTTTTCTCAGTTATAACACATTACACATTTTTGTCGAAAACAGAAACGTGAACATTCTTGTAACTAAGTTGAATCAGTTTGGTTTGGTAAAGGAAATACATTAAGCACAGAAGTTTGAAACTACATTTAAAACCTGGATAAAAACGCTCTTATTTTCTTCTAAGAAACTCACTTCTATCTTCAAACGTCTTAAAACGAAAAGTGCAGTTGAAAACTAAAAGCACAACTTTCCTGATTCTTTTCTGAGAAAGAACTGAGACACATTCAGTTTCCAATGTGTTTTGTGTAGCCTCTAGGTAAAAGTAGCTTTTCCTCGGTTATTAAACATTACACAGTGTTTGCGAAACAGTAAAGTGAATGTTCTGGAAACTAAGTTTAATCAGTGTGGTTTGGTAAAGGAAATACATTAAGAACAGAAGTTTGAAACTACATATAAAACTTGAATAGAAGCGCTCTTATTTTCGTCTAAGAAACTCACTTCTATCTTCAAATGTCCTAAAACTAAAAGTGCAGTTGAACACTAAAAGCAAAACTTTCCTGATTCATTTCTGAGAAAGAACTGAGACGCATTCATTTTACAATGTGTTTTGTGTAGCGTCTAGATAAAAGTTGCTTTTTCTCGGTTATAACACATTACACAGTGTTGTCCAAAACAGAAACGTAAATGTTCTTCAAACTAAGTTGAATTAGTGAGGTTTGGTAAATGAAATACATTATGCACAGAAATTTGAATCTACATTTAAAACCTGGATATAAACGCTATTATTTTCTTCTAAGAAACTCACTTCTATCCTCAAACATCTTAAACCTAAAAGTGCAGTTGAACACTAAAAGTACAACTTTCCTGAATTGTTTTTAGAAAGAACTGCAATGCATTCAGTTTCCAAAGTGTTTTGTGTAGCATCTAGCTAAAAGTAGCTTTTTCTCTGTTTTAACACATTACAAATTGTTGTCCAAACCAGAAACATGAACATTCTTGTAACTAAGTTGAATCAGTTTGGTTTGGTAAAGGAAATACATTAAGCACAGAAGTTTCAAACTACATTTAAAACATAGTTAGAAAAGCTCTTATTTTCTTCTAAGAAACTCACTTCTATCTTCAAACATCTTAAAACTAAAAGTGCAGTTGAACACTAAAAACACAACTTTCCTGATTCGTTTCTGAGAAAGAACTGAGACTCATTCAATTTCCAATGTGTTTTGTGTAGCATCTAGCTAAAAGTTTATTTTCTCGGTTATAACACATTACACAGTGTTGTGCGAAACAGAAACTTGAATTTTCTTTAAACTAAGTAGAATGAGTGTAGTTTGGTAAAGGAAATACATTAAACACAGAAGTTTGAAACTACATTTAAAACCTAGATAAAAACGCTGTTATCTTCTTCTAAGAAACTCACTTCTATCTTCAAATGTCTTAAAATTAAAAGCACAGTTGAACACTAAAAGCACAACTTTCCTGATTCGTTTCTGAGAAAGAACTGAGACACATTCGGCTTCCAATGTGTTTTGTGTAGCATCTAGCTAAAAGTAGATTTTACTCAGTTATAACAAATAACACAGTGTTGTGGGAAACAAAAAGGTGGATATTATTTAAACTAAGTAGAATGAGTGTGGATTGGTAAAGGAAATACATTAAGCTCAGAAGTTTGAAACTACATTTAAAACCTGGTTAAAAATGCTCTTATTTTCCTCTAAGCAACTCATGTCTACCTTCAAACATCTTAAAACTAAAAATACAGTTGAATACTAAAGCACAACTTTCCCAATTCGTTACTGAAAAACAACTGAGACGCATTCAGTTTCCAATATGTTTTGTGTAACGTCTAGATAAAAGTAGCTTTTTCTCGGTTATAACACATTACACATTGTTGTCCAAAACAGAAACATGAATGTTCTTTACTAAGTAGAATCAGTTTGGTTTGGTAAAGGAAATACATTGAGCCCAGAAGTTTGAAACTATATTTAAAAATTATTTAGAAACGCTGTTATTTTCTTGTAAGAAACTCCCTTCTATCTTCAAACGCCTTATAACTAAAAGAGCAGTTGAACACTAAAAGCACAACTTTCCTGATTCGTTTCTGAGAAAGAACTGAGACGCCTTCAGTTTTCAATGTGGTTTGTGAAGCATATAGCTAAAAGTATCTTTTTCTCAGTTATAACAAATACCACAGTGTTGTGCGAAACAGAAACGTGAATGTTCTTGAAACTAAGTACAATCAGTGTTGTTTGGTAAAGGAAATACATTAACACAGATATTTGAAACTACATTTAAAACCTGGATAGAAACGCTCTTATTTTCTTCTAAGAAGCTCACTTCTATCTTCAAACGCCTTAAAACTAAAACTGCAGTTGAACACTAAAACCACCACTTTCCTGATTGGATTCTGAGAAATAACTGAGACACATTCAATTTCCAATGTGTTTTGTGTAGCGTCCAGGTAAAAAGTAGCTTTTTCTCGGTTATAACACATTACACAATGTTGTGCGAAACAGAAACGTGAATGTTCTTGAAAGTTAGTAGAATCAGTGTGATTTGGTAAAGGAAAGACATTTCATACAGAAGTTTGAAACTACATTTAAAACCTGGTTAAAAATGCTGTTATCTTCTTCTAAGAAACTCACTTCTAACTTCAAACGCCTTAAAATTAAAAGCGCAGTTGAACACTACTAAAAGCACAACATTTCTGATTTTTTTCTGAGAAAGAACTGAGACGCATTCATTTTCCATTGTGTTTTATGTTGTGTCTAGTTAAAAATTGCTTTTTCTCAGTTATAACACATTACACATTGTTGTCCAAAACAGAAATATGAATGTTCTTGAAACTAAGTTGAATCAGTGTGGATTGGTAAGGGAAATACATTAAGCACAGAAGTTTGAAACTACATTTAAAACTTGGTTAGAAATGCTCTTATTTTCTTCTAAGAAACTCACTTCTATCTTCAAACATCTTAAAACTTAAAGTGCAGTTGAACACTAAAAGCACAACTTTCCTGATTCGTTTCTGAGAAAGAACTGAGACGCCTTCAGTTTCCAATGTGGTTTGTGTAGCAGATAGCTAAAAGTAGCTTTTTCTCAGTTATAACAAATACCTCAGTGTTGTGCGAAACAGAAACGTGAATGTTCTTGAAACTAAGTAGAATCAGTGTGGTTTGGTAAAGGAAATACATTAAGCACAGAAGTTTGAAACTACATTTAAAACCTGGTTAGAAATGCTTTTATTTTCTTCTAAGAAACTCAGTTCTATTTTCAAACGTAATAAAACTAAACATGCAGTTGAACACTAAACGTACAACTTTCCTGATTCGTTTCAGAGATAGCACTGCGAAGCATTCATTTTCCAATATGTTTTGTGTAGTGTCTAGCTAAAAGTTGCTTTTTCTCGGTTATAACACATTACACCTTTTTGTCGAAAACAGAAACGTGAACATTCTTGTAAATAAGTTGAATCAGTTTGGTTTGGTAAAGGAAATATATTAGGCACAGAAGTTTGAAACTACATTTAAAACCCGGTTAAAAACGCTGTTATCTTCTTCTAAGAAACTTACTTCTAACTTCAAACGTCTTAAAATTAAAAGCGCAGTTGAACACTAAAAGCACAACATTCCTGATTTTTTTCTGAGAAAGAACTGAGACGCATTCATTTTCCATTGTGTTTTATGTTGCATCTAGCTAAAAATTGCTTTTTCTTAGTTATAACACATTACACATTGTTTCCAAAACAGAAATATGAATGTTCTTGAAACTATGTTGAATCAGTGAGGTTTGGTAAGGGAAATACATTAAGCACAGAAGTTTAAAACTACATTTAAAACCTGCTTAGAAATGCTCTTATTTCCTTCTAGAAACTCACTTGATCTTCAAACATCTTAAAACTAAAAGTGCAGTTGAACACTAAAAGCACAACTTTCCTGATTCGTTTCTGAGAAAGAACTGAGACGCCTTCAGTTTCCAACGTGGTTTGTGTAGCAGATAGCTAAAAGTAGCTTTTTCTCTGTTATAACAAATACCACAGTGTTGTGCGAAACAGAAACGTGAATGTTCTTGAAACTAAGTAGAATCAGTGTGGTTTGGTAAAGGAAATACATTAAGCACAGAAGTTTGAAACTACATTTAAAACCTGGCTAGAAATGCTTTTATTTTCTTCTAAGAAACTCAGTTCTATTTTCAAACGTAATAAAACTAAAAGTGTAGTTGAACACTAAACGTACAATTTTCCTGATTCGTTTCAGAGATAGCACTGCGATGCATTCATTTTCCAATATGTTTTGTGTAGCATCTAGCTAAGAGTTGCTATTTCTCGGTTATAACACATTACACCTTTTTGTCGAAAACAGAAACGTGAACATTCTTGTAAATAAGTTGTATCAGTTCGGTTTGGTAAAGGAAATACATTAGGCATAGAAGTTTGAAACTACATTAAAACCTGGATAGAAACGCTCTTATTTTCTTCTAAGAATCTCACTTCTTTCTTCAAATGTCTTAAACCTAAAAGTGCAGTTGAACACTAAAAGCAAAACTTTCCTGATTTGTTTCTGAGAAAGAACTGCGATACATTCAGTTTCCAAAGTGTTTTGTGTAGCATCTGGCTAAATGTAGCTTTTTCTCAGATATAACAAATTACACAGTGTTGTGCGAAACAGAAACGTGAATTTAATTAAACTAAGTGGAATCATTTGGTTCGGTAAAGGAAATACATTAAGCACAGAAGTTTAAAACTACATTTAAAACATAGTTAGAAATGCTGTTATTTTCTTCTAAGAAACTCATTTCTATCTTCCAACGTCTTAAACCTAAAAGTGCAGGTGAACACTAAAAGCACAACTTTCCTGATTCGTTTCTGAGAAATAACTGAGACGCATTCAATTTCCAGTGTGGTTTGTGTAGCATCTAGCTAAAAGTAGCTTTTTCTCAGTTATAAAAAATAACACAGTGTTTTTGCGATACAAAAGGTGGATATTCTTGAAACTAGGTTGAATCAGTTTGGTTTGGTAAAGGAAATACATTTCACACAGATGTTTGATACTACATTTAAAACCTGGTTAGAAACGTTCTTATTTTCTTCTAAGAAACTCACTTCTATATTAAAAAGTCTTAAAATAAAAGTGCAGTAGAACACTAAAAGCACAACTCCCCTGATTCGTTTCTGAGAAAGAATTGAGACGCATTCAGTTTCAATTTGTTTTGTGTAGCATCTAGTTAAGTAGCTTTTTCTCGGGTATAACACATTACACTGTGTTTTCGAAATAGAAACATGAATGTTCTTGAAACTAAGTTGAATCAGTGTGGTTTGGTATAGGAAATACATTAAGCACAGAAGTTTAAAACTATATTTAAAAACTGGTTAGAAATGCTCTTATTTTCTTCTAAGAAACTCACTTCTGACTTCAAATGTCTTAAAACTAAAAGTGTAGTTGAGCACTAAAATCTCAACTTTCCTGATTCGTTTCTGAGAAAGAACTGAGAGGCATTGTGTTTCCAATGTGTTATCTGTTGCGTCTAGCTACATATAGCTTATTCTAGGTTATAACACATAACACAGTGTTGTGCGAAACAGAAAGGAGAATTTTCTTGAAACTAAGTTGAATCATTGTCGTTTGGTAAAGGAAATACTTTAAGCACAGAAGTTTGAAACTACATTTAAAACCTGGTTAGAAATGCTCTTATTATCTTCTAAGAAACTCATTTCTATCTTCAAACGTCTTAAAAATAAAAGTGCAGTTGAACACTAAAAGCACAACTTTCCTGATTCGTTTCTGAGAAAGAACTGAGACACATTCACTTTCCAATGTGTTTTGTGTAGCGTCTAGCTAAAAGTAGCTTTTTCTCGGTTATAACACATTACACAGTGTTTTCGAAACAGAAACATGAATGTTCTTGAAACTAAGTTGAATCAGTGTGGTTTGGTATAGGAAATACATTAAGCACAGAAGTTTAAAACTATATTTAAAAACTGGTTAGAAATGCTCTTATTTTCTTCTAAGAAACTCACTTCTATCTTCAAACGTCTTAACACTAAAACTGCAGTTGTACACTAAAAGCACAACTTTCCTGATTCGTTTCTGAGAAACAACTGAGATGCATTCATTTTCAAATGTGTTTTGTGTAGGGTCTAGGTAAAAGTAGCTTTTTCTTGGTTATAACACATAACACAGTATTGTTGGAAACTGAAAGGTGGATATTCTTGAAACTAAGTTGAATCAGTGTAGTTTGGAAAAGGAAATACATTTCACACAGAAGTTTGATACTACATTTAAAACCTGGTTAAAAACGCCATTATTTTCTTCTAAGAAACTCATTTCTATCTTCAAACATCTTAAATATAAAAGTGCAGTTGAACACTAAAAGCACAACTTTCCTGATTCGTTTCTAAGATGAACTGAGACACATTCAGTTTCCAATGTGTTTTGTGTAGCGTCTAGCTAAAAGTAACTTTTTCTTGGTTATAACACATTACACAGTGTTGTGCAAAACAGAAAATGAATGTTCTTGAAACTAAGTTGAATCAGTGTGGTTTGATAAAGGAAATACATTAAGCACAGAAGTTTGAAACTTCGTTTAAAACCTGGTTAGAAACTCTCTTATTTTCTTTTAAGAAACTCACTTCTATCTTCAAACGTTGTAAAAGTAAAAGTGCAGTTGTACACTTAAAGCAAAATTTTCCTGATTCGTTTCTTAGAAACAACTGAAACGCATTCAGTTTCCAATGTGTTTTGTGTAGCATCTAGCTAAAAGTAGCTTTTTCTTGGAATAACACAAAAAACAGTATTGTGCAAAACAAAAAGGTGGATATTCTTGAAACTAAGTTGAATCAGTGTGGTTTGGTAAAGGAAAAACATTTCCCACAAATGTTTGAAACTACATTTAAAACCTGGTTAGAAACTGTATTATTTTCTTCTAAGAAACTCACTTCTATCTTCAAATGTCTTAAAATTAGAAGTGCAGTGAAACACTAAAAGCACAACTTTCCTGATTCGTTTCTGAGGAAGAACTGAGATGCATTCATTTTCAATGTGTTTTGTGAAGCGTCTACCTAAAAGTAACTTTTTCTAGGTTATAACACATTACACAGAGTTGTTCCAAACAGAAACTTGAACTTTCTTGAAACTAAGTTGAATCAGTGTGTTTTGGTAAAGGAAATACATTAAGCACTGAAGTTTGAAACTACATTTATAACCTGGTTAAAATACTCTTATTTTCTTCTAAGAAACACACTTCTATCTTCAAATATCTTAAAACTAAAAGTGCAGTTTTACACTAAAAGCACAACTTTCCTGATTCGTTTATGACAAACAACTGAGATGCATTAATTTTCCAATGTGTTTTGTGTAGCGTCTAGCTCAAATTAGCTTTTTCTCAGGTATAACACATTACACAGTGTTGTTCGAAATAGAAAAGTGAATGTACTTGAAACTAAGTTGAATCAGTGTGGTTTGGTAAAGGAAATACATTGAACACAGAAGTTTGAAACTACATTGAAAACATGGTTAGAAACGCTCTTCTTTCCTTCTAAGAAACTCACTTCTATCTTCAAACGCCTTAAAACTAAAGTGCAGTTGAACACTAAAAGCACAACTTTCCTGATTCTTTTCTGAGAAAGAACTGAGACACATTCAGTTTACAATGTGTTTTGTGTAGCGTGTATCTAAAAGTAGCTTTTCCTAGGTTATTAAATATTACACAGTGTTTGCGAAACAGTATAGTGAATGTTCTTGAAACTAAGTTGAATCATTGTGGTTTTGTAAAGGAAATACATTAAGCACAGAAGTTTGAAACTACATTTAAAACTTGGTTAGAAACGCTCTTATTTTGTTCTAATAAACTCACTTCTATCTTCAAACGTCTTAAAACTAAAAGTGCAGTTGAACACTAAAAGCACAACTTTCCTGTTTCGTTTCTGAAATAGAACTCAGACACATTGAGTTTCCAATGTGTTTTGTGTAGCATCTAGCTAAAAGTAGCTTTTTCTTGGTTATAACACATAAAACAGTGTTGTGCGAAACAGAAAGGTGGGTATGCTTGAAACTAAGTTGAATCAGTGTGGTTTGGTAAGGGAAATACATTTCACACAGAAGTTTGAAACTACACTTTAAACCTGGTTAGAAACGCTCTTATTTTCATCTAAGAAACTCACTACTGTCTTCAATCATCTTAAAAATAAAAGTGCAGTTAAACACTAAAAGCACAAATTGCCTGATTCGTTTATGAGAAACAACTGAGACGCATTAATTTTCCAATGTGTTTTGTGTAGCATCGAGCTAAAAGGAGCTTATTCTCGGTTATAACACAGAACACAGTGTTGTGCGAAACAGAAAGGTGGATATACCTGAAACTAAATAGAATCAGTGTGGTTTGGTAAAGGAAACACATTTCACACAGATGTTTGATAGTACATTTAAAACATGGTTAAAAATGCTATTATATTCTTCTAGGAAACTCACATCTATCTTCAAATGTCTTAAAATTAAAAGTGCAGTTGAACACTAAAAGCACAACTTTCCTGATTCATTTCTGAGAAAGAACTGAGACGCCTTCATTTTCCAATGTGTTTTGTGTAGCGTCTAGCTAAAAGTAGCTTTTTCTCAGTTATAACACATTACACAGTGTTGTTCCAAACAGAAACTTGAACGTTCTTGAAACTAAGTTGAATCAGTATGGTTTGGTAAAGGAAATACATTAAGCACAGAAGTTTGAAACTACATTTAAAACCTGGTTATAAACGCTCTTATTTTGTTCTAATAAACTCACTTCTATCTTCAAACGTCTTAAAACTAAAAGTGCAGTTGAACATTAAAAGCACAACTTTCCTGATTCGTTTCTGAGAAACAACTCAGACACATTGAGTTTCCAATGTGTTTTGTGTAGCATCTAGCTAAAAGTAGCTTTTTCTTAGTTATAACACATTACACAGTGTTGTGCGAAACTGAAATGTGAATGTTCTTGAAACTAAGTTGAATCAGTGTGGTTTGGTAAAGGAAATCAATAAGCACAGAAGTTTAAAACTATATTTAAAACCTGATTAGAAATGCTCTTATTTTCTTCTAAGAAACTCACTTCTATCTTCAAACGTATTAAAAGTAAAAGTACACTTAAACACTAAAATCACAACTTTACTGATTCATTTCTGAGAAAGAACTGAGACGCATTCAGTTTACAATTTGTTTTGTGTAGCATCTAGCTAAAAGGAGCTTTTTCAGGCTTATAACACATTACACAGTGTTTGCGAAACAAAAAGGTGAATGTTCTTGAAACTAAGTTGAATCAGTGTGGTTTGGTAAAGGAAGTACATTAAACACAGAAGTTTGAAACTACATTTAAAACCTGGTTAGAAACGCTCTTATTTTCTTCTAAGAAACTCACTTCTATCTTCAAACGTCTTAAAACTAAAAATGCAGTTGAACACTAAAAGCACAACTTTCCTGATTTGTTTCTGAGATAGAACTGATAAGCATTGAGTTTCCAATGTGCGTTGTTTAGCGCCTAGCTAAAAGTAGCTTTTTCTCGGTTATAACACATAACACAGTGTTGAGGCAACAGACAGGAGGATATTCTTGAAACTAAGTTGAATCTGTGTGGTTTTGTAAAGGAAATACATTAAGCACAGAAGTTTGAAACTACATTTGAAACCTGTTAAAAACACTATTATTTTCTTCTAAATACTCACTTCTATCTTCTAACGTCTTAAAAATAAAAGTGCAGTTGAACACTAAAAGCACAACTTTCTTGATTCGTTAGTGAGAAACAAGTGAGACGCATTAAGTTTCCAATATGTGTTGTGTAGCATCTAGCTAAAAGTAGCTTTTTCTCGGTTATACCACAAAAAACAGTGTTGTGCGAAACAGAAAGGTGGATATTCTTGAAACTAAGTTTAATCAGTGTGGTTTGGTAAAGTAAATGCATTTCAAACAGAAGTTTGAAACTACATTTAAAACCTGTATAGAAACGCTATTATTTACTTCTAAGAAACTCACTTCTATCTTCAAACGTCTTAAGACAAAAAGTGCAGTTGAACACTAAAAGCACAACCTTCCTG
>JADRCD010183720.1:10046-20242 GCA_019843815.1 Montemys delectorum
AGTACACATGGGTATAGTAGGGAGACAGTACACATGGGTATAGTAGGGAGACAGTACACATGGGTATAGTAGGGAGAGAGTACACATGGGTTTAGTAGGGAGAGAGTACACAAATTTGGAACCGCTGGTCTGGTGAAGAACCAGGACAATCCAGACTTTTCAGCAGCTTAGGTGGGCTACCATCTGGGTGAGATGTGGAGGAGATGGACAGCATTGATCCGGTGGAGAGGTTTGTGTCCACTCTTTCTTTAGGAGCTTCTTGTGTTCCTCTGGATACATCTCTCTAGAGCCATTTTCTCATCCCCTTGCTCTCCAACTTGTCACATCTCTGGACAGGCCACACCTCCACCCACAAGCAGGAAGTGGGCGGGGAATGCTGAAGGCCTCCCAGGATTATTCCGAGGCCCAGGTCAGCAGGCTGTACCTGATGACTCAATTGTATTTTTCTGTTGTGAATGCCTGTGTGTCATCTGTGGTCCCTCCCACTCTTCTTCCTTTCTCTGAGACAGTCTTACTCTGTACACAGACTGGCCTGGAACTCACAGAGATCTACCTGTCTCTGCCTCCTGAGTGCTGAGATTCCTGGCCTTTCCAAAAGCTGTCTCTGCTCCTGTCCCTGATTGGACTCCCACCACACCTATTTATAGCATCTGTGAGCACTTGACATTAGTGTTGTGCATAGACATACATACAGGAATATGTATGCATAAAATAATAATTCCTTTCTTAATTAAAAGGAATTAAATTAAAATTATTTATTTTTGGCCGGGCAATGGTGGCATACACCTTTAATCCCAGCACTTGGGAGGCAGAGGCAGGTGGATTTCTGAGTTCGAGGCCAGCCTGGTCTACAGATTGAGTTCCAGGACAGCCAGGGCTACACAGAGAAACCCTGTCTCGAAAAAAAAAAAAGAGAGAGAGAAAAAAAAAGGATGATGTTGGGTTCCCCTGGAACTGGAGTTGCAGATGATTGTAAGCCTCGGTGTGGGTGTGGGTGGTATGAACCAAACACAGATTCTCAGGGAAAGAAAGAGGCACTCTTAGCCACGGGCCGTTTTCCCAGCCCCCTGTACACTTCCATGCATGGTACTCCACCCGTCTTTTATCTGGTCTTCATTGAGCACATGTTACATGTTGGAGGTGAGGGGTAGCAAGGCCTTGAGACAGACCCCAGCTGAGCAAGCTTCCCGCCCCTCAGAAGCATCCCTGCCTGACCTCTGGATTGTGTGGTGCCTAGCCCACGCAGGGCTCCCCCCCTCCCCAGTAGCCCAGCCTCACACCCAGACCCGGCCTAAGCTTTTACCTCAGACCGCGATCCCTTTCCTAGGGCTCCTCACTAACTCCTTGTTTTTGTCCCCTTACAGCCCAGGCAGATTATTTCCCCCACACTTCCATGTTCCTTTGTCCCCTCCTACCCTCACAGGAATGTCTCCAGAGGAGAGGGTCCTGCTGGTGCACTCTGGGTACACTGGGGAGCCTCCTGGCCACCCTGCTCTTCCAGCACCTACCCAGGCAGTAAAGATCGGCAGTCCTGCTCTCCCTGCCTGAAGAGAGGCAGCTTTCTGCCTATATCACTCCAGGCCTACAAGCTTCAGACCCAACACACCTAGTCTTTGGCCCTGCACTGCCCATGGTCCCTTTCCTAAGCTTTGTCCTAAACTTCTTTTCCTTCCCCACCCCCTCAGCCTGACCAGGTGTGTATGCAGCCTAGGCCACTTCCATCAGATTGGTGGGCCTAGGTCCTGCTGGCCTGTTTCTGCTTGGCAGATCCTCACTCCACTCCCATTCAGATTTGGCTTAGTGGCCCCTTGACACTACCTCTGCCCTGCAGATGATCGTGTTTCTTGGTTCTTAGCATCCATGGCATAAGGTAAAGCAAGTTTGCTTCTCCAGAACGCTCATCCCATTCCTCTGCTCCCCAGCCAGGCTTCATAAGGAAATCTTGTTTAGCTTCTGGTCTTCCTCCTTACAGCATGTGTGCCGTCTCCTCTGGCCACAGCTGCTCTTAATCTAAGGCTGTTTCCAGCGATGTTTTATGGGTGAACAACAAGCCAGCATGTTTAGGGCATGGATCATAAGACAAGAGGTGGCACAGAAGAACTCCCTACTCAGTGTGCCCTGGCACTGGCAGCCCAGCCAAGGTGTTCAGAGGCTGTGCCCATGGCCCAGAGGTAGATGAACCTCTTCCATGATAGCCTGAGATGCCACACAGAGTAGATCCAAGTGCACAGCTGAGAGAGGTCCCTGGAGCTAGTGGCAGTGACGGGGGCGTCCCTGGCACAGCTTCCTTTAGGGAAGGAAGTTGATCCTCCGCTACGTCTGTTGGGCTTAGATGCTTTTTGGCAGCTTGAGGGAGTTTCCTCGGACTGCTCTTGTGCCTGCCTTGGGGGAGCTAAGTCGAGTATGGATGTGTTGGTGCTGTGTGGCTGGCCCTATAGTTTGCTTGTGCTCAGGAGTTTTCAGGCTCTGTGTCCTGTAGGCACTCTGCAGGGTTCATGCCCCTGAGCTCCTTGTGGATCTAGGCTGGAGAGGAAACCTTGGGGACAGCTGGAAAGCATAGCCAGGTGTGAGCCTACCCCCCGCCCCCCAAGTGTTGTCAAGGAAACTAGTACAGAGTTCAGGGCATCCTAGCCATACTTGGGACCAGAAAAACGTTTCCTGGGAACAAGAAAGCTGCCCCATGGAGGGGCAGTACAGCCCCCCGTGGAAAGAATCCCCACTGGGAGTCTTCCTTGGTTTGCCTTTGGGGAGGGCACCAGTAGTCTGGTGTGGTTAACATATGCCTGGAATTTGGACACTCTGGAAGCAGGAGCAGGATTTCTGCTTTTTTGGTTTTTTTAAGACAGGGTTTCTCAATGTAGTCTTGGCTAACCTGGAACTTGCTTACTAGGCTGGCCTCAAACTCACAGAGACTCACCTGCCTGATCTTTTTCAGATCAAAAAAACTAGCTGGGCAGTGGTGGCCCATGCCTTTAATCCCAGCACTTGGAGGCAGAGACAGGTGGATTTCTGAGTTGGAGGCCAGCCAGGGCTACACAGAGAAACCCTGTCTTGAAAAACCGAAGGGGGGAAAAAAGATAAAAAAAACTAAATGAAGATAATATTTGAAGTGCAGTTGTACTTGAGCTAACAGAGCCCAAGACAGGAAGTTGATCTTCCCCAGCCTTACTGGATGGTTTATTAGGCGCTGTTGACCTGTGCCCACCCCTAAGAGTAGTATGCTTGGATCATGGAGCAGCCTCCTTGGGTTCCCTATAAAGGCCAATTAGAGGAGCAGATTGTGGGCCGTGGGCCATTTTTAGGTATAATATGTCAGAGTGGAGCTGAACTCTCCCTTGGGTAGGTTATGATTGTGAGTGGGCCCATTCTCCCTGATCACTCCTGAGCTACCTCAAACTCTTGTAGATTTTGGTTCAAAATGGCCTCCTGGGCTAAGCCTAGACCTAACTGATGACCTCAGTGTAAGCTTACCTTGGAAGCCTTTGGAATACCTCCAATACACTGGATGTATTGGAAAGGCCTCAGCTGCTCTCAGGACTGAGTAAAGCATATGACCGGGGCAAGATGTGGGGCAGTAGGGCGAGGGCTTGAGCCAGAGAGATGTGATAGAGTCGTAGAGTTGGCACTGCAAGTCACCACCTGAGGAGCTTCATGGAGAGAAGAGCGAGCCTTGAAGGGTGCAGGGGAAGGCTTGGATGTCCAGGTCCTGTCTCAGGGCACCCCGTGTGCTCTGAGCCTCGCCCTGTACCCTCTAAGGCTCCTTCTCCAGTGCCTGCAATATGTCTATGGCTCATACCTGTGACCAGGCCCAGGCACCAATCTTGTAGGAGCCCCTTTCTCCTGTGGCGTTCTGAAAACATGCTAAGGTGATTCAGGACAGGGTAGCCAGGACATCACAGCTGTTCTATAGTTTTTTGTTTTTTAAAGATTTATTTATTTTATGCATATGAGTACACACTGTAGCTGTACAGATAGTTTTGAGCCTTCATCTGGTTGTTGGGAATTGACTTTTAGGACCTCTACTTGCTCCGGTCAACCCTGCTCTCTCCAGCCCAAAAGATTTATTTATTATACATAAATACATTGTAGCTATCTTCAGACCCACGAGAAGAGGGTATCAGATCTCATTACAGGTGGTCTGTGAGCCACCATATGGTTATGGGATTTGAACTCAGGACCTTCGGAAGAATAGTCAGTGTTCTTACCCGGTGAGCCATCTCACCAGCCCTGTTCTATAGTTCTTGTGGGTAACTTGGAATGAGAGGAGGCCTAGGCTGTCTGGGGATCCAGTGGCTGTTGCCAGCTTAGGACTGTTGAGGGTGCCTTCTGTCTCTGCTTGGTCCTCAGCCAGTCCACCCAGATCTTGTTCACTACTGTGTCTCTCCAGGTGGTCTTTGGGAAGAAACTCCCTGCCTTTGCCATGATTCCCATCCATCAGCTCCAACACGAGAAGAAATATGACATCTATTTTGCAGATGGAAAGGTGTTTGCATTATACAGGTGAGGGTTCTTAGCTGGAGAGGCTGCAGCTGCCTCCCTCAGAACCAGGGCTGGGGGAGTACATGCGTGGTACTGGTGACCTCTGTCCCCTCTCATGTGGTAAGGAGCTCCTGGCTCTCCACTAAGGTGGCAGGGGAAATGAGGGGGTGTATTTGCTGTTTTAGCCTTTTGAGGGACACAGATTATGTAAACATATTTAACTCAGGGTCTGTAAATCCCAGGAAGGATATGATTATCACAGGTCCTCTCCTCGGCCAGGACCACGACCACAGACTTGGACCCCATGCCTCGTACATACAGTTTTCGTATCCCTGAGTGGGGGCCTGGCATGTGGCTCTGCTCTGGACAGCACTTAGAGCCAACCATGTGGGTGGCTGTGGTTTCTCCCCAGGCAGCTGCTGCAGCATGAGTGCCCACGGTGCCCTCACCTGCCACCCTTCAGCCTCTTCGGGGACTTGGAGCAGCACATGCGCAAGCAGCACGAGCTCTTTTGCTGCAAGTTGTGCCTCAAGCACCTCAAGGTGTGCCTGCCCTGGGGAACCCCAGAGCCTTAGGTCGCTTTAAATGGGCATGGGGGCCCTCCAAGTGGCTATAAGGATCCTCCAGCCTTCAGTGGGCTCTAGGGCAGAGCTGGTACTGTCAGGGTCGGCTCATTGTCCCTAATGTCCCGCTGTGAAGTCAGGAGGTTGGGAGCCCCAACTCTGTGTCCAGCCCTGTGTTCTCTGCAGATCTTCACCTATGAGCGCAAGTGGTACTCACGCAAGGATCTGGCTCGGCACCGTATGCAGGGTGACCCTGATGATACATCCCATAGGGGACATCCACTCTGTAAGTTCTGTGACGAGCGCTACCTGGACAATGATGAGCTGCTCAAGCACCTGCGCCGTGACCACTACTTCTGCCACTTCTGTGACTCCGATGGGGCCCAGGACTACTATAGGTGGGCGGGGCTGGGGTTGCTGCAGGGAGTGGGGCCTGGAAGTACTGTAGGTGGGCAGGACCTGGGATGCTGCAGGGAGTGTAGAGGTGCCTCTCTCCTAGGACCTTTCTGGGAGTTATCTGATTGTACAGTAGATGATCTGGCTTCTGCTGACTCTGTCTGCCAGCGATTATGCATACCTGCGAGAGCACTTCCGGGAGAAGCACTTCCTGTGTGAGGAGGGCCGTTGCAGCACAGAGCAGTTCACCCATGCCTTCCGCACTGAGATCGACCTCAAGGCTCATAAGACAGCTTGCCACAGCCGCAGCCGAGCCGAGGCACGCCAGAACCGTCAGATTGACCTTCAGTTTAGCTTTGCACCACGGCACTCACGCCGGAGTGAGGGTGAGCTAGGTGGCCATAGGCTCAGCCAGGCTTAGGTTCTGGGGCCTTCTGTGAGTATCTGTTTCCCAGACTTCAGACCTAGGTCCCAGTTAGACTCCCCTCTACCCAACCGAGACATAGGGGGCACCCACCCGGCCTGTCTCCTCACCATTCCTCGCTCCAAGCACTTGAACCTAGGGATAGTTGGGCATTCCTTGCCTGCCCGCTCACACCCCTCTCCAGTGCTTTGTATTGTGAGCTCTGGAGTCCTTGGGGTACTTCTCTGTGTCAGGAGACTACCACTGAAGCCTACATATCCCATCTCTCCAAAGGTGGCTTAGGCCTTTATACCAATTGGGTACTGATTTTTAGAGGTCACAGCGGGTTTGGATTGATTCTGTAGTGTCTGGGCCTATCCTTGTGGATCATAAGCTGCTGGGGGTGGGGAAGCCTCTGTCTTCCAGACAGCACTGACCTCAGCGTGGTCTAGGCAGCAGTTCTTTTGTCCTATTGGTTGGCCTGGGACAGTGACAGGCTGTGTACTGACCACAGGCGTCGTCAGTGGCGAGGACTACGAGGAGGTGGACAGGTACAACCGCCAGGGCCGAGCCGGCCGGGCCGGTGGGCGTGGAGCCCAGCAGAACCGCCGGGGAAGCTGGAGGTACAAGAGGTGGGAGGATTTACATACCACTGACATTCTCCTGGCACCACCTCCACATGGTGGCAGCTGCCAGCAGTCAAGCTGGGAATAGGCATGAGGTCAGTGGGCTCCAGCCAGAGTTCCTGGGGTCCTGAGGGTGGCAGCCGTGTTTGCTCAGCAAGTAGAATGTTCTTTCTTCTTTACCTCTTGCTAGTGAGAGACAACAGAATCTGGGGGGAGGAATGGCCCTGAGAGGAGAGCACAGTTGTGCCAGGAAGTACCTGCAAAGCAAGCATGTGCCCAGGCTGCAGACTGAGCTCAGGCACTGCCCATCTGAGGTCTTTCCTCACCTCTACTCCATCCCAGGGAAGAAGAAGACCGAGAAGTGGCAGCTACTCTCCGGGCCTCTGTGGCTGCTCAACAGCAGGAGACTCAGAGGGTTGAGGACCGGGAGGAGGGCAGCAGGCCCAAGAAAGAGGAAGCAGCAGCCAGGGTGCCTGAGGAAACCCGTGGCCACCGGCGTCTGCCCCGGGCTCAGGGTGAAGGCTCAGGTAACCCAGTCCCACCTAATGGTAGCTCTGCCTGGGCTTGGGGAAAGCTGCCTGCTCCTAGTCAGTATGTCACATTCCCCAAGCCTTACTGGGTTCATCTTATGTCTGTAGGCTCCAAGGAAGCCTCAGCAAATGGTCCTGTAAGCCAAGAAGCCCTCCCAGCCACAGGCCCAGGCCCTGTGGTGGCCCCCTCGAAGTATGCATGGGAACTGGGAAGGGGTGTGTGGTACACGGGTAGATCTGGCCGAGGCCTGGCGATGTACCTCTAACCAGCTCTTCCCTCCTTGGACCCAGTACCCTCCCACCACCCAACCCCAAGCTCAAGGATGAAGACTTCCCCAGTCTCTGTGCCTCCACCTCCTCCTGCTGCACAACGGGTACCCCAGGCTCTGTAGGCCTGGCACTGGCTTACCCTGCTCCTCCCAGGGGCAAGAACACTTTCCAGGAAGAGGACTTCCCTGCCCTGGTTTCCTCCGCACCCAAGCCCAGCAGTGCCCCCTCCAGCCTCATCTCAGCTTGGAATAGTGGCTGCAGCAAGAAAGGGAACCCACCCACCCCAGGGGCCCATGCTGTAGTTGGTGGCAGCCAGCCTCCCCGGAAGGCAGGAAAGGGGAGCAGGGGTGGCAGGAAGGGTGGCCCAGCCCCGGTGGATGAGGAGGATGGTGGTGGCCTCACTGTGCAGGAGCTGCGGAGTGTGCCCACCACAGTGGCTTTGTCTTCTTTGCGGGCACCAGCTGCCAACCAGAGTTCAGCCAAGGTTGGCAAGAAGAAGAAGGTGGGCTCTGAGAAGCCTGGGGCCACATCATCCCCACTGGTGCCCCCTGATCATACCCCAAAGCCCTCTGGGGCTGAGCAGGTCCTGGAAGACCCTTTGAGCAAAGCTGAAGTGCCAGCAAGCATCGTTGTTAATGGACATTCAGAGGGGTCAGCCCTGGCACGGAGTACCCCAAAGGAACCTCCAGGGCTTCCAAGGCCCCTAGGTCCCCTCCCCTGCCCCATCCCACAGGAAGACTTTCCAGCTCTTGGAGGCCCTTGTCCACCTAGGATGCCTCCTCCCCCAGGTATGTGTGCCTAATGCCAGTGGGTTCCTTAGGCTTCTGAGAAGCGCTGGAGTCGTAGTGTCAGGCTGGAAGCCTGCACATGGTGGGCATGAGATTCCAATTAGAGGACACGTCTGTGCTGCTGAGTGCAATCTGGATGCAGGTGCCACCTTGAGTTGCCACAGTTAGCTACTTTATGGTACTTTGTACTGCTTAGGGCTCCCCATAGTGGACCCACCTGACAGAGCTCTGGCACTGAGCCTGCTGTGAGGCTGGATGGGAATAGGCCAGCCACTGGGGCTGGACATGCAGAGTAACAGGGCTAGTTGGGCTCCCACTGAAGCTCTTCTGTCACCCCGCAGGCTTCAGCACCGTGGTGCTCTTGAAGGGCACTCCACCTCCACCCCCACCTCCACCCGGCCTGGTGCCACCCCCTGGCTTCTCTAGTTTCCTGCCCAGCTCCCCCTCATCCTGTGTTCCTAGTCCCACCACTACCACCACCACCATGAAAGCGTAAGTGGGATGGGCTGCCTGACCTTTTGCCATTGGGAGCCAGTGGGAGGGTCCAACCTAAGCCACCCTAAAGACTCAAGCCTTCTCACCTGACCTCAGACCCCGGCTAGCACCCACACCTCGAGCCTACTTAGTTCCTGAGAATTTCCGGGAAAGAAACCTACAGCTCATCCAGTCTATCAAGGACTTTCTGCAAAGCGATGAGGCCTGCTTCAGCAAGTTTAAAAGCCATTCAGGAGAGTTCAGACAGGTGAGGTGGGAGCATGTGGGAGGCTGGACTCCCTTGCCCAGGGTGAAAATGACTGGCTGTGCTCCTCTGGGTGGCAGGGAATGATCTCTGCGGCTCAGTACTACAAGAGCTGCAGAGACCTGCTTGGAGAGAACTTCCAGAAGATCTTCAGTGAGCTGCTGGCACTCCTGCCAGACACAGCCAAACAGCAGGAGCTGCTGTCTGCACACACTGACTTCTGCAGTCGTGAGAAGCCTCCCAGCTCCAAATCTAAGAACAAGAAGAAGAATGTGTGGCAGACCAGCACCCAGCAATTGGGCCTGGACTGCTGTGTGTGCCCCACCTGCCAGCAGGTACTGGCACACGGTGACGTCAGCAGCCACCAGGCACTGCACGCTGCCCGGGACGATGACTTCCCCTCCCTTCAAGCCATTGCCAGGATCATTACGTAGCTCCTGCTGGTGAGGGCAAGAGCTGTCGCACCCTAGCGCCTCCTTTCCCCCTCCTTCCTCTTCCCAGCTGCCTGCAGCTAGGTGGGGCCCTGGGGAGGCTGAAGGCCAGGCCTCCTGGATAGCCAGGCCTGCCAGGTGGACGTCAGGAAGGGTCAGCCCTGTGCACCATCGCTCATAAGTTCTGTTCCACGCTTGGCTGAGGGTCAATCTTGGTTTGTGATCTTGTGATTTTGGAATGTGCCAGGGGAGGGAAAGGCTAGGATGCTAGGACCTGAGCTAGATGCCTCGGTGGCCTGAAGAGAGTTCTCCTGAGTCAAGCCTGTAGCCCCAGAGCTGACAGCTTCGGGTCCACTGGTGCTGGAGTCAGATATCAAGTGTGTTGTGTAAACAATTGGCTGTTTCATAGAGAATGTTCCAGATTAAAAACAGACACAGAATTGTGCTACTTGAAGTTCAATCTTTTTACAAGACAAGTTAAATCTAAGATCTCAAATTGCCTCTGACATTTTATAAAAGACAGTTTATCTTCAAATAAATTTATTTTGCAGTACTGCACATCACTGGTGTTCTGAGTATGTTCTGAGTATCTCTGCCTCTGAGTGTATCAGGAAACCTGGGTACATACTTACTATATGGCATGGTGCAATGTCTGTCCCAGTGCAAGGAGGCCTAAAGGACTGACTTAGGGGTCTGTTCACAGGAAGAAGCTGCCTGCCTTGGGGGTCCCACATGGAAATCTGGCACTACCCTGTTTTCCCAGAAGAGACCTGGCTGTATATGACCTAACAATTGAGTACCCATGAAACCACCTTTCAAAAATGGGGATATGGGGCCAGCAAAATGGATCAGTAGGTGAAGGTACTTGCTGCCACTCTTGACAACTTCAGTTTGATCTTTGTAACCCAGACAATGGAGAGAGAGAGAGAGAGAGAGAGAGAGAGAGAGAGAGAGAGAGAGAGAGAGAGAGA
>JADRCD010183720.1:21875-51548 GCA_019843815.1 Montemys delectorum
GGGTGAATAGAGGCCTAGCTTTCTCCTATCTAAGAACTAATTAGGCCCAACCCTGCTTACCTTCCAAGATGTGTTTGAGATAATATGGCTAAGGACAAAGTCTAGCTTTCTTTTCTTTCAGATTTTTTTTGTTTTGTTTTGTATTTTATTTTGTTTTGTAGACCAGGCTAACCTTTAACTCACAGAGATCCATCTGCTTTTGCCTCTTGAGTGCTGGGATAAAGGCATGTGTCACCATGCCCAACCTGTCTAGCTGTCTTAACAGAGGACTGAGGAGGGAGCCCCAGGGAACTGGAAAATGCTACAGAGATCAAATAGAGTCAGGAGCTTATGATGGTGATGCGGCCCAGGCTCATTCTCTGGGTGCCCATATATCCTACAGACTTTGCCATCAATCTGGTCTCAGATTGAACACTAGAGTGTTCACATAGGCCAGGTCTGAACAGCTCCGTAACATCAGTAACACCTGACAAGCTGGGCGATTGGTGGTACATGCTTTTAATCCCAGGACGCAGGAAGCAAAGGCACATGGATTTCTGAGTTCAAGGCCAGCCTGAAATACAGAGTGGGTTCCAAGACAGCCAGGGCTACATAGAGAAAGCCTGCAAAAAACAAAAGGGAATAAAGGGTATTTATTGAGGCTAGGATATAGCACCTGCACAAAACCCAGGGTTCAATCTCTAAAACCAATAAAACAGAAATGGTCATTGATGCAAGCCTGTGATCCAAGTAGTTGGCAGTCTGCAGCAAGAGGATCACTGCGTGTTTGAGGCCAGCCTGGTCTACACATCAAGTTCTAAGTCATCTGGGACTCTGAGTCCTTGCTGATCTCAAGACAAATTTTGTGTGATTCCATTTATATAGACATAAACATGATCATAAATCATAAATTAGAGGTTACCATGGGTGTGGTGGTAAACACCATCAATTCTAGGAGAGGCAGGTAGAGCTCTGAGTTTACAACCAGACTGGTTTACATAGCAAGATCTTGGACAGCCAGGGCTATATGGAGAGACCTTGTCTCAAAAGAGGGGTGGAGGCAGGAGAGATGGCTCCATGGTTAGAGCTGATGCTGCTCTTGCAGAAAACTCAGGTTCACTACCCTGTATCCACAGCAAGCAGCTCACAATGCTTGTAACTCCACTTCCAGGAAGTCCAGAGCTCTCTTTTGGTCTCCACGGACCAGCACAAATGTGGCATACATTCATATAGACACATGCACAATAAAAAAAAAAAAAATCGGGGGCTGGAGAGATGGCTTAGCTGGTAAGAGCACTGACTACTCTTCTAAAGGTCCTAAGTTTAAATCCCAGCAACCACATGGTGGCTCACAACCACCCGTAATGAGATCTGACGCCCTCTTCCGGTGTGTCTGAAGACAGCTACAGTGTACTTACATATAATAATAAATAAATAAATCTTTTTTAAAAAAAATCCTGCCGGGCAGTGGTGGCACATACCTTTAATCCCAGCACTTGGGAGGCAGAGGCAGGTGGATTTCTGAGTTTGAGGCCAGCCTGGCCAGAGTGAGTTCAGGACAGCCAGGGATACACAGAGAAATCCTGTCTCAAGAGACAAAAACAAAACAAAACAAAACAAAATTCTTAAAAGGGCAGGGTAGGGAGCTGGGGCACCGTCAAAACACATCTTTAACCCCATGGCTCCAGAACAACCAAAGCTATGTTGAGAAACCCTGTCTACAAAACAAACAAAACAAATCACAGACTACATCAAAAAAAGAAAAAGAAAAAAAAAAAAAAAAAGGCTAAAGGAGCAGAGGGTCTGCAGCATTTCAGGGAGCCAAGCCTGCACTGAGTGGCATATTTTACAAGAGCAATGTGCTCTATTAAGGATTATGTGGTCTTTCTCTAGAACCTGGGTATCAGCCTGATCCCCGCCTTCCTACCTACCCACTCCTGAATTATGGGCCCTGATGCTCTGAGATCACAGCCCCCAACACAGGGGGGAAAGGGACAAAGAAATGATTCTAGAAGAACTTTAGTCATGGTCAATGCACTTACAGTCTTTATTGTAAAGAAGTTGCAGTTGTAACAGGGGACACTGAAAATACACAATCACAGATTGTTCTTTCAGAAGAGAGGAATAGATCCATATATACAAAAATTGTAAACATGTTCACTTAAATATCCACATGATTGGTCTATGCTACAACGTACAGGGTTGTCATTCAACTGCAACTCCACGGGGTGGCTTTTTGTCTGGAAGAATGAGATATGGCAACGCTTTTGCTTTTGACGATGTGAAAAGCCAGCTAGCTTCAAGCAATGCATGAGTAGTTTGCTACGCACAAGGACCCACACCTGGTCTGGGCCTTAATAGGGGATAGAAGATAGATTAGAGAGGGACTGGTTCAGGAAGCCAAGGTTAAGCCATTTACAGGAACGACTGACTCTCTCTAGTGACGCCCGGGCAGATGAGACCTTTAGTCCTCTCCTTGTAAAAGTCTTGTCTTGCCTGGCACCCAGGTACCCAGCTGCCTGTTCCTAGGGAAAGTCTTCCTGAAGGGCAGGTGCCCAGGCCCACAGCTGTCTATACCTTCCTGGGCAGGAGCCACACAGAGAGGGGCAGCTTATGGGGGCACTATGAGATGAGACCTTAAGACTTAATCACAATCACAACACCGACAGGGCTGAGCTGCTCTAGGGATCCTGCAAGAGGAAGGGAGGGAGCCTCTGGACAGGGTGGACCACCATGATAGGAACCGGGTAGTCACTGCCACCCACGGGGACATGGGACTGGGAACAAGGGCCATCACTCTCACCTAAGGGTACAATTAGTCTCCCTCTCCCTGGTCCCCAGAAGCACTTTCACCCTGCCCTGGAAGGCAGCTGGACTTCTAAACCTAGAGTGGACCGGTGAGCCCCTGGTTGGCTGACCCATGAAAGGAAAGTCTCCCAGGCCAGTCCACTCCAGGAAGGTACTGTTTTCTTCTCAGGACCTTAAGACTGACATCTCTGTCTAGGGGGAACTTTGTGGGGACAGTGCAGGCACCCCAGGGAGGCTACTCCCCTTGGTCCCAGAGGCCCACAGTGGCCACCTTCTCTGTCCTTGGCACGGTAGGACCCAGAAAAGGTCTCAGGAGGCCTTGAGGCCTACGGTGATGAGGTGGCCTTCCAGCCCTGGCCGGAGCCTAACACCTACTAATAGGCGGGCACCTGGTACCCTTTGGGGCTGGTGTCCAGGGTCTCAGTGAAGGGCGGGCTCTGGTATGTTTCTGTACCCTCCACACCACTGCCCACTGGGTAGCCTGGGTAGGCCTGGGCAGCCCCGGTACCTAGCTGATCTGTGGCAAAGAGAGACATATCGGTGCCTAGACGGAACCGCTGCAGGGCCTTCACAGTGAGCGCCACCTGGATGAGGGAATCAGGGTCAGCCGGGGGAAACCTGGTGACACCCTCAACCCTGCCACCCACGGGACCCTCACTCACCCAGCTGAGGATGGAGAAGAAGCTGAAAGCGATGGCGGCACGCGCCGCATCTCCAGCCTGCACGGTGCCTGGCCCTGGCACTGTTCGTTGCCACTGATTGGTGAGGAAACAGAAGCCTACGAACCACAGGAAGGACCAGACCCCTGTAGGTGGGGGCTGGTGATCAGATGGTGCTCCACCACCAGGACCCGCGCTCTAGTTGAACCACTGGACCTCGCGCTTTCAGAGAAGGTGCAATGTCCCCTAGGGTCACCAGCCAATTGCCATTCACATGACCTCCAAAGCCCCGCCCCTTTCAAAGCCCAGCCTTACTCGGCCCATCAGCCACCTCTTTCTCTAGGCTAAGACTGATATCTCTGGCTAGGGGGAACTTTGTGGGGACAGGGCAGACACCCCAGGGAGGCTACTCCCCTTGGTCCCAGAGACCCACAGTGGCCACCTTCTCTGTCCTTGGCACGGTAGGACCCAGAAAAGGTATCAGGAGGCCTTGAGGCCTATGGTGATGAGGTGGCCTAGGTGCTTTCAACTCAAGAGTCGGACTCTGTATCTCTAGGTCACGCCCTCTTGTGGCAGAGTCCTACCGACTCAACACCTGAGGAGCATTTCTCAGCCTGCCACATCCCCGGAAGAAGCTCTGTGGCAGTCCCCGCGCCTAGTTCTGTTCCTTAGAGGCCCAGTCACGTCCCCATAAAGATCCTACGGTCTCCCGGAATATATCAGGCTCCAGCTCTGCTCCGAGGCCAGCCACGCCCCCTCGTCCCGCGTCAGGTCCCGCCCCAGGTCCCGCTCCAGCACCGCACTCTACACTAGGCCCCGCCTCTCGCCGCCGGCCACGCCCACCTGAGAAGCCCAGGTCCAGCAGCACTGCGCGGCGGCGGTCTCGGACGCTGCTGATCTGCTGAAAGCGCACGTCCAGCAGCAGGAAGGCCACGCAGGCGATGAAGGCCCCTAGACCTAGTACGACGCCGAAGCGGCAGGCTCCCGCGTTTCCGTTGAAGACGCAGCGCAGTTCTGGACCGCTGTCCGAGTTCACGTAGCCCTCGTTGACAATCGGCCCGAACACCGCAAGAGAAAACACCTGCAGAGCAGCAAGCGGAGCCTCACGCCACTGCCCGAGGCATCTGTTCCCCGTCAAGAGTCTAGGTCTCCATGTCCACCCCAGAGTTCCTCTGCAGCTCCAGACCCACTCCCTCGTGTACTGCGCAATTATTGAAAATAAAGAAGCATTTAAGGAGTAATTAAAACTGCTATTTAGCCGGATTGTGGTGACACACGCCTTTAATCCCAGCACTTGGGAGGCAGAGGTAGAGGCAGGCAGATTTCTGAATTTGAGGTCAACCTGGTCTACAGAGTGAGTTCCAGGACAGCCAGGGCTACATAAAGAAACAAAAACAACAACAAAAACAAACCAACAAAAAAACCCTTGCTATTTACATTTACGTTTGCATGGAGGTGTTGCATGCCTGTAATTTCAACCATCGGGAGGTGGAATAAGAAGGATCAGAGGAAGACAGCTTGGCTGTATGAGACTCTAATAAAACGACAATACAGGGCTGGTGACATGGCTCAGCGGTTAAGAGAGAGCACTATCCGTTTTAGAGGGACTGGGTTCACTTCTCAGCAACCACATGGCAGCTGCAGACTCATTCAGTTACAGGGGATCCAGCGCCCTCTCTGGCTTCTGCTGGTACCAGACACACATGGTGCACATGACATACATGCAGTCAAAACGTCTATAAACAAAAATATCAGAGGCGCCACTCTTAATCCTCTTTATAAGGGAGTATATTAGCGTTCACACTGTACTTCTCAGAGTCACATGACTGCTAAGAGCAGCCACTCCTCAGGTCTCAGAACGCCATGGCCTCCCAGAGCTTATTGAAGTGTGGAAACCGAAGCCTTCACCTCCATCCATCACTTGCTGAGTTGTGGTGGGCCAGAGCACTGTGGAGGGTGAAGTCAAGGGGCAGCTGGCTAGACAAATATGCAAGCCTTTCCCTTTTTGAATCTGACCTCTGCACACAGGACCTGTGTGTGTGCGCTCCTCAGTGTCTCACATGGTGTAAGGTAGCCAGCTTGGAATGCTGGGTCTAAGAATGTCCACCAGCAATAGTGGGCATTTCAGAATTGATTCTGGTGAGTAATGTTATCAAATATCAGCATTGGGCCTCTAAGGGTGACCACTGACTTCTACGGTTTGATCCAACCTCAGTACCTTCTGCCCACCAGTTAGTTCTCCAAGGCAGGACAGAAGCAAACCACAGGCATTTCAGTGCAGACAGTCTAGGCCTGCCTGCGGCGTTTCTGAGAAAAGTCCTTTGGTCTCAACTTCTATCATTCCACTCTTCTCACCTAAACTCCTTGAAAATGTAGCCATGAAAAATGCCACAGCACGCTCATGTTTCTTGAGAGCAATCCACAAGTTAGGACCAGAAGGTTCCTCCTTCAGTCCACGAGGTCTAGGGGAGGGGGGGGGGGGAGCGCTCCACCCTGGGAACCGCCCTCTTCCAAGGCAGGCATGGAGATTAGAGGACTGCCAGATGGACAAAATCCAAAATCCAGAACTTATCACTCACCTCCTAAATGCCTAGGACAGGGAAGACATACGCCAATGGGACAGATTCCTCCGCCTCTGTAGCTTCCATGTCATTTCCAGGAAGCCCTCCCAGATGAACCCCTTCTAGCTACACCAGCCAGGAGTCTCCTTATCCTCCTTTAACTCAGAGCTGACTTCCTGGACCTGAGGGGTCTAGGAAGAACCACTCCCTGCAAATGAACCTGGCGAATTTGTGATCAGGCAAAGGGAAGAAACTGCGCATTCCCCTTGGCTCCTATACCCCCCTCTTCCATCTGGAAATTCAGTCCCTGATTCACTGGGAGAATCGCATCCGCCACTCTGTGCCCGCTTCCAGGTCGTGGGAACCGGAAAAATGTAAAGAAGACTGACGAAGGGGACAGGATTAGACCTAAAGAGGAATTGAGGGCAGGGGGACACCAGCGATGACCTCTCAAGGTCTATTCATAACAGCCGTCCCTTCCCCCGCCCGCAGGTGGGCGCGCCTAGCCATGTGACGTCACCCCAACCTGCGGGCGGGGGGGGGGGGGGGGGGGCCGGCGGGGGGGGGGGGGGGGGGGGGTGGGGCAGGGGGTGGGTGAGGGTGGGGGATAAGGAAGGGATGCTAAGAGAGGCGGGGGACAGAGAAAGGGCCAGCTTAGGGGCCACTCACCCAGGACACGACCCGCAACAGGGTCTGGGGCCGCCGGGCAAAGCTCACGGGATCAAAGGCAGCTCCCGCACGGCCCGCGCCAAAGGATGCCCCCTCCATTGCGGGACCTGTGCCTTCTGTCCGTTTGTCCCACCGGCCTGCCCTGCCGGAGACCGCCCGGTGCTGATGCTGAGGCTGCTGATGCTGTGGATGCTGCCTCTGCCGCCGCCTCCCGGGAGCGCGCGTCGGCTGCGGCGGGGGCGCGCGGGGCGGGGCCGAGCCAGCGCCCCCGACTAGGTCCGTGCGCCGGGGTCTGAGCCCTGCCCTCGATCCTTCCCACTCGTTCTCCCCCGTATGACAGAGTCGGAGATGGGGACATTCTCAGGAGACACAGAACGAAATCTTTATGGGGTTCAGAGGTGGGCAAGTGATGGTAAGCTCAGATTTTGCCCTGGCCAAGAGCATCGACCGAAGGACAAGTGCATCACCCTGCTTCTCTGACTAGGAGAGCCTTTTGGTGAGTATGTAAGAGGAAACTGAGGCCCAACATCTTGACCTGTACATTCTGGGAGAAAGAAGGAGCCCCCAGCCTCAGAAGACCAGAGGTAAATTGCTGGGGGCCTTTCTCATTAGCCTTGGAATCAAGAAAATCTCAGTTCAGAGATATGGTACACATTGTTGCCAGTGACTCACATCCCCCCTGCATTCTGGCTTCTTCTTCATAGGCTGCACTTTCCTAACAGGATCAGGTGGGAAGAATGTCGTGGCAGCTACCTTCAGGGGTACTGTCTGGGAAGCAAAATCCATTGTGGCCAGCAGAAGTTAAGATTGCACATGTCTGTTCTCCTCTGGCCAGGTCATTTCTTCCAGAAGACCATCTCTGGTCTGGGTCGATCTGTATAGTTAATTAATCCTGAGTTCAGGGAAGGGAGAAGTACTAGAGATAAGATCCTTCCCTTGACCCACAGCCTGACTAACAGATGCTCTTTCAGTGCCAGGCTGGTAGGAGACTGAATGGCTTCACCTTCATGGTTACAGAGGAGAGGGTGTAGTTAGAGATCATGGGTAAGGCCCCAGTTACCTATCTCTGTCTTCCTGGGACCAGAGCCAGGTGTAAGGAAAGTTCACACATATGGAGACTATACACTTTACTTTGTGTAACCTGCTGTTCGTTCTTCAGAGGGAAGTGTAGCTGGAGGAACCTAGTCTAGTTCCTGGGAAAGCCACTGGTTCTGGTCTGAATCTTGTTTCGGTCTAGTCGGATGCAGGTGAGCCCCCACCCTATCCCACCTCCTTTAGCTGTGAACAGAAGATCTGTGTGATTGCCCATTCTGCCCTTCTCCTCCATCATTTTCATCAGCACCCAAACAATGCAGCACATTCTTTGAAAAACATTGTCCTTGGGTTGAGTATAGAGCTCAGTGGTAGAATGCCTGCCTACCCGGGCAGTGGTGGTAAACGCCTTTAATCCCAGCACTTGAGAGGCAGAGGCAGGTGGATTTCAGAGTTCGAAGCCAGCCTAGTCTACATACCTCTGTATGAGTTCCAGGACAGCCAGGGCTACTCAGAGAAACCCTGTCTCGGAAAATAAAACAAGACAAAACAAAAAAGAATGCCGGCCTAGCATGCATGGGGTCTTAAATTCCCAACTATCACCAAAACGTTTGTGGTCATACTTCTAACTGCTCCCCTTAGCAGCAAATTCAAGCTGTTACCCATCTATTTCTAGTGCCTCTTCTTCCTCCTGTCCCTCAAAACCCAGTACAACCAAGCCCCTACCCTGCATCCGGCCAGGCACCTCCACCTGCCACTTCGGAATCGTTTGCTTCCAGTTCATCCATGAGCTTACACTTCTGATGTTTACCTCACAGCCCCTTTTTTCAGTGCTGAGTACTTATGCCTTTGAGTTGCCTCACTGTCTGTGCTGACAGCTCTCAAATGCCAGCTCAAACCACCACCTCCCTTTACACTCGTTCCATCTGTCTTCTTGACCTGGATGCTCTGTCAACAGGGACAAAACGAAGCTTTTGATTTTTCTTTTTTTTTAAGATTTATTTATTTTATGTGTATGAGTACACTGTAGCTGTACAGATGGCCGTGAGCCTTCATGTGGCTACTGAGAAATGAACTCAGGACCTCTGCTCGCTCCTGTGTAATACACTGTAGCTGTCTTCAGACACACCAGAAGAGGGTGTCAGATCACATTACGGGTGGTTGTGAGCCACCATGTGGTTGCTGGGATCCGAACTCAGGACCTTCAAAAGAGCAGTCAGTGCTCTTACCCGCTTTCTAAAGATAAATTTATTGAGTTGTTGGTTTTCCCTCCTTTTTCAGACAGGACCTATGTAACCCTGGCTAACCTGGAACTCAGTATGTAGACCAAGCTGGCCTCACACTTCAGATACCTGCCTCTGCCTCCTAAGTGCTAGGGTTAAAGGTAAAGGCATGCGTGTCATCATACCTAGCCTTTTGGGAGTGGAGGGGATTTAATGCATTTTGAACAAGTCAGTGGTGGCACACACCTTTAATCCCACCCAGCATGCAGGAGGCAGAGGCAGGTGGATGTCTGTGAAATCCCAGACCAACCTGGTCTTCTACAGGTTTTTGACGTTTGGGGAGACAACAGATGACACAGCAACAAACATGTCTGGAGTGTTTTGCCTGCATGTATTTCTGTATGGGCTTTTTTGTACCTGGTAGCCACAGAGGCCAGAAGAGGGTATTGGATCCCCTGGGACCAGTGATGGAAGAGCAAGCAGCCAGTGCTCTTAAGTATAAGCAGGAGGCTGGTGTGCATGCCGCCTTCAGGGAAAGCCAGGAAAAGGGGGAGTGGGAGGGGAGGGGAAAGGAGCAAATCAGCCACCATTACAAGCAGTATGTCTGAGATGATCACAGCTTTTAACAGGAAACCCTTGGTTCCATAGCATGGCTGCATTAAGCCTCATCAGAGAGAAGTCCTGGAAAAGGAAAGGGGCAACTTCTCTGCTGGCCCGCTGCTCCGGTATCCTTTTTCTGTCGGACCCCTGAGTATCCTCTGCAGAAGCCAGCATAACTAAGGGCCTCCTTAGGTGGGGATGCCCTACTGGCAGCACAAGGAAGTCATGCCATCTCTATGATCATAGGACTAGGGCACACATGCTGCTGGGATGCTGGGAGTCTGGCCTAAGGATAAATCCAGCTGTGCAGATCCAGAGATGCCCAACAGCTTCAGAGTTTATCCTTAGCAATTCTCAATTTCACCGAGACACAATCCCAGCTGCCAACACTCTGACCACTCCCCATTTGTACCCCATAGACCTCTAGTCTTCTTCAGCTTCTCATCCTGAAAATTCTGACACTCCCTGAAATGTTTCTGTCTCAGCTGCTCCATGGTGACTTCTGTCAGAACTCTAGACAAGAGGATCCAACTAATCACAGAAAGGCAAGAACGGGCCAGTCCATCACTGTAAACCCAAGCACAAAGCACACAGAAACCAGCCCCTAAGTCACTTCATTTTATTTTGGTCTCAAATTCTTAAGGAAGTTGTTCCCAGGATCCTCAATTGACATGCTTGTCATATCTGCAGAAGACCACGTGCCAGGCTGACTGACAGTGGGCATTATGGTTGCTACACCCTAAGAGAAAAGCCCCGCTAGAGCTTGGGAACCCTGCTTCAATTCTGAAATGACAGAGTTGCCAGGGTCACAGTTCTTGTAGGCAGCCAGGGCTGTGTAGTAGGAAGGCAACTGTTTAGCCCATCTTCCTTTGGGGCAACTACGTCCCAAATGTATAATGGGTATTGTGAAGGGTGTGGGGTACCCTGGACCACTCCTGCCTCTCACCTTCAGTCCCATGGGGCTTTAGCTGAGGAGGCCACCCAAGTGTCTGCAGTAGGCATCTCCATTTCTTAATCCTGGGGCTGAGTTCCCAGAGGCAGTGTTCTAGGGATCCCTCCCGCCACCATAGATACAACATTGGCTCAGATGCACTTTAATCATCAATCAGGCTGTTGCCCATAGAACCAGGCTAGATGCCCCACGTGCCCTGCTGGTAATCCTCTAGTCACAGGAGCCGTCCTTCCAGCCGTCACGCCAACGCTCATCTACTCTCGAGCAGTCAAAATCAGGCTTGCCCAGCTTCCGATTCACCTCATTGTGCAGGCGGCACAGCCACTGGCTGAAGGATACTCTAGTGCTCGTGTCTGGCTGGTTCCTGCCTATCCTTTGAGAGAAGCACATAAGGATGTAAGGACATGCTGGCTCCTCTGTTCCTGCCAGTGTGTGGGGACAGGGAGCTAGGGCACTGCTAAGACTTAAACTTGGGGATACCTTCCCGTAAGGCCACGAGGGGGCGCGCTGAATCTAGAGTTCCCTGGACTTTGACATTCCCAGGGCTGCTCACACACTCACCTGACTTGGCATGAGCCCAGAGCAAGATATACTAGAGCAGGCAAGTTTACAACCTCGTAACAATCAGAGCTACACCCCACGGTCTCTAGCCCTAGGCAGTTTATAGACAGGTGGGGCCAGTGTTCCTCAGCACCAGGGGCACAGAGCAGCCAGAGCTCCCCCTCATTCCTAACTGCCCAGGCTTCAAATAGCAAGTGCAACTGCTCCCACGGGTCCAACCTAGAAATCCCTAAGGAGAACAGGTTAGGCCATTGAGAGTGATAGAAGTTTCAGGCCAATTTTTAAAGCTGTAACCAAGCTGAGGGTTTAGCTTGAGCAACCAAACTGAGCAAGTTGGAGTCCTGGCTAATCTTCCTAAGAGCTTTAAGACTAACAAAAGCCCAAAGGACTGGGCTTTTGAGAAAGGAGAAGCCCCCATAACCCAACATCCCTTTTGGTGATCCCTCTCCTAGAAACCTGTCACTTCTGAATCTACTTTTCTAGGCCCCTGTCTGTGACATCAGCCAGGCCCCCTTCAGGGACCTTACTTACAGCCATAACTTACCTCTTCCTTATATCTTCCGCACATTCCTCGCAGGGGTAAAACTTGGAAAATATATGTATGAACTGGGCCATATCCTGCTGTTGCTCTGGCGTGGGCATGTCCGGGTAATAGGCGGCCAGCGTATGGAGGAAAGCCCAGGTGTGACGACCCAATTCCTCCCGATCCTGTGGGCAATCCTCCCTAAACTTGATGTCCCGCTGCAGAAGTAGGCCGACTAAAGGTCAGTTCACTCTTACCCAACCAGAAAGCCCATACAATTCCAACCCACTGGCAGATTGCTTGCGTTGTACGCCTGAGGCCTTCGGTTCGGATTCCCAGTATCACCAAAAAGTAAAAAATAAAAAATAATAATAAACAAGAACGCTCCCCTTTTCAGTTGACAGCCTACTAATTCGATCCGACCAGCCAGTGGCTGAAAAGCTCAAAAGTTTGAGCCTAACGGTGTGTGTGGGTGAGGGGTGGACATGTTTAGGCATAGCCAACCCTGAGGGCATGGGCCCTGCGGAGGCTGAACCGGGGCGGGGGACCGGGACTGGGCGGTCAAGCGGGGCATCTGCACCTTCTGCTGGGTCCGCATCCACGACTTGAAGTCCACGCAGGCCCGGCACGGTCGCTTCCCGTGCTCCAAACCTTGCGGCGCCGGGGCCGCGGCAGGGGCGGTGTCCTCTCTATGCCTTGCGCCACGGCCCCGCGCGTCAGTCACCAGGTCCTCGGTCGCCTCGGAGCGCGCGCCGCCCGACAGGAAGGAGAAGCGACTGCTGCCGCGAGGGAAGCCCGCGGGCTCGCTGGGCGCCGCCATCTTGCTGGCGTGCGGGCAGCGGGGCCAAGAGGGCGTGCAGGAGTCGGGCCAGACGAGCGCGCACGCCACCGCCAGGGCGCGGCGGCAGGAGCGGGAAAGGCAGCCCGGGGCCGGGCTCAGGCTGGGGCGGGAGGCGGGGCCTGACGGCGAGGCGGGGCTGGGGGCCGAGGCGGCGGCCCGGGTCGCGGAGGAGTGGGAGGCCTCGGGGCGGGAGGAGGCGGGGCCGGAGGCCCCGGCCGGGGCGGCACCGGCGGCTGCGGCTCGGGCTCTCCCGGTACTCTTGCGCCTGGCTGCCCGCCGCGAGCCCGGGGTGCGTGGTCCATGGTGTGGTTTAGGCTTCCTCCTGAAGAAGCGAAGTGGGTCGCGGAAGGCGCGCTGCGGTTGTGCTGAGATCTTGGGCCGAGATGAGTTCCGAGATGCTTCTCGCATCACCCCCATCGCTTGGCTCAGACCCTTACCAGCGGCAAAACTTGGGGTCTTTCTGCCTTACGACGTGCCCACCTACACGCTTCACGGTGCCTTGGCAACGCGCGACGGGGCGTGGCCTCACAGAGACCAGACAGTACTAGTGGCCGGAGGCAACCTGTGCCCTAGTAACTGGCCCCCACCCTGCAACCAGAGGGGGGGGTGCCCTCATCCTCTAGCTTGGATAAAAGATTATTATGCCTAGTTTAATAACAGTCTCAGGATTTTTTTTTTGAGACAGGGTCTATGTAACTTGGACTAACTTTGAACTCTGTATGTAGCCGAATGAAGATGATGTTGAATTCCTGAATCTTTTGCCACCACACCACCTCCTCAAGTGTTTGACTTAAACGCCTGTGCCATCACAGGAAGAATTCCTTCCCCTGTCTCCATATGTTCATTCACTCATTCTGCAAATATTTGTTCAGTGGCTACTCAGCTCCAGGTGCTGTTTCCCCCAATGAGCAGAACAAGGAACAAGCTTCCCTCTTTAGCCTTTAACCTGTGGTGCAAATGGGAAAAACCCAGTCACCACAATAAATCTTATTTACAAAACTGATGAAAGACGTGCTGAGGGCGTGGAGACTCTCAGGCAAAGGCCTTTGAGATAAGAAATCAGCTCAAGGCCGGGCGTGGTGGTGCACGCCTTTAATCCCAGCACTAGGGAGGCAGAAGCAGGTGGATTTCTGAGTTCGAGGCCAGCCTGGTTTACAGAGTGAGTTCCAGGACAGCCAGGGCTATACAGAGAAACCCTGTCTCGAAAACAAAACAAAACAAAACAAACGAAATCAGCTCAAACTTTTGACGTTTTGCAGAAACACCAATATAGCAGGCAGAATTTTGAGGAGGTAGATAGAGGCAGAATACAGAGTAGGGCAAGGGCCTACTTATGACCATGCTAGGAATTGGCTTTTTTTTTTTTTTTTCCTAAAAACTGAAAGATATTGGGCAATTGGGGACAATGGATTTGTTTTGTTTTGCTTTGTGTTTTTTGAGATAGTCTTTTTTTTAAGATTTATTTATTTTATGTGTATGAGTACACTGTAGCTGAACAGATGGCCGTGAGCCATCATGTGTGTGGCTGCTGGGAACTGGACTCAGGACTTCTGCCGACCCTGCTGGCTCCCACTTGCTCCAGCCTGAGACAGGGTTTCTTACTGTAACCAGTCCTGGCTGTCTTGGACTCTCTTTGTAGACCAGGCTGGCCTTGATCTCAGAAATCTACTTACCTCTGCCACCCAAGTGCTGGGATTAAAGGAGTCCTGAGATCAAAGGCATGTGCCACCCCACTAAGAGCAGATTCTCTTTCTAGCCCCAGAGTTGGGGGCTCCTCTGTGTGCATCTGAGAGGAGGCAGTGGCCAGGTAGTGTGGAGAGCATCTATCTATCGTTGGGAGGGTAGACAAAGGCTGTCAACTGGGTGGTGAGAGGGATACCCTAGGGGTAGGTACTCACCCCTTTTCCAGCTTCTCTCTTCTGACTTCCAATATTTCTGGAAAAGCCAGTTAAAGGCAATGTCAAGAGTTGGCCAACACAGGGCGGTGACGGCGCACGCCTTTAATCCCAGCACTTGGAAGGTAGAAGCAGGTGGATTTCTGAGTTCGAGGCCAGCCTGGTCTACACAGTGAGTTCCAGGACAGCCAGACGTATACAGAGAAACCCTGTCTCAAAAAAAACAAAAAACAAAAAAAACAAAAAAAAAAAAAAAAGAGTTGGCCAAGTAAGCAAGTAAGGAGGTAGGTTTCACGACCTAGTGACAGGAGCCCGAGTCCCAGCTGCTCAGGAACCTAAGGCAGTAATATCCCAACTTTGGCAATTTAGCAAAACCCTGTCTCAAAACAAAAGACAAACACAACCAACCAAAACCAAAGCAGAACAAAACAAAACAAAACAAAGCAAAGCAAAGCAATCAAAAAAGGACCCAGGAGTTGATTCAGATTGTCTGTGTCTGTAGCCCAGGGTGGATGCAAAGAGCAAGCTGTTAGGCACAGCCTGGAGGCGGTCACAGCTGGGTGGAGAAGAGGCAGAGGGGGCAGGTGAAATTGAGGAGGCAAACTCTTTGGCGGTGGAATTCCCTAACACTTTTCTTCGCTTGACTAAGGAAGGAGCCCCAGCTGGTTCTGTTTCAGAACAGTCTTGTACAAAGAACTTCAGTTTTTTTCCTTCCACCTGCCCAGGCTTGCCCCTCCCCTTGGCACAGTCTTCCTGTGATGAATCCTCTCCGTTTTTTGTGCTTGAAGAAGAACCAGGAAACCGAACCATTTCCTGGAGTGTGAGTGCTTTGCAGGGACTCGGCTTAGGGCAGTGTTGGGGAATTCCACTTCACTTCTTCCTGATGCTCAGAGCTCCTTCAGGCACTCTGTGGGAAGCCATCCATAGTCATGGCAAGTCCAAGACACCCAGTATCAGCCCATGCTGTAGCCCTGGTGCAGATGGAACGACTCCAGGTAGACCACACTGCCACCCCTCACCCCTACACCGATTGTCTCCAAAGATGCAAAAGGGGAGCTGGCAAAGTCTGAAGGAGATGTTGCCTCTACCTTTCCTCACACAGACATTTGCCTTCTCTGTGTGCTGGTCAGACAACAGTGACACGTTTGCTCGCAGGAGCTGGGATGAGTTTAGGCAGCTCCAGGTAAGTAACACTGAGACTATACTCCAGCCCAAGGACCTCCCTTTCTGCCTGTAGGAGCTTTTCTAAGAACCCTTCCCTCCCTGGGGGATTCCCTCCACTTTCAGAGACTAACACATGTGTCTCCCCATCAGAAGACCCTTAAGAAAATGTTCCCAGTGGAGGCAGGCCTGCTACGGAGATCTGAACGAGTTCTTCCCAAGCTTCCTGGTCAGGCCTGTAAGGGTCAGGAGATGGTAAGGCAAGTGTGGATGAGTGGGGTCTCACAGTGTGCACTTGTGATGTCCAAGCAGATGCCCCATTGCTGACACGTCGGGGTCATACTGGCCGAGGCCTGGTACGTTTGCGGCTGCTGGACACCTATGTACAGGCATTGCTGGCAACCTCAGAACACATACTGAGGAGCTCAGCACTCAACAGCTTCTTTGCACCCAAACCTCTGGATCTGGAGCCCATGCTGCCTCCTGGCAGGTGACTAACCTTCACCCTGCCCCCAGCCCATGTACTTGTTGGAAGAGCAGGTGAGAAGTTGGGCTGTATATATGTGGGGAAAGGGGTATCCTCATCCTTCCTACTTATTTCTTACATGTGCTGGTTGCACTGCCCAGCCTGCTGATCCTGCCCACACCAGAGGAGCCCTTAGCCCAACCCACAGGCAGCCCTGCCATTCATAGCCTGGAGGCTCAGAGCACACGCTGTGTACAGCCTTTCCACACTCTTGACACAAGAGACAGACCTTTCCACACTCAGGCTCAAGAAATTCTGGACATATTACTACGGCATCCTTCAGGTAAGGCTACACTATTTTTATTTATTTATTTTTTGGTCTTTTCGAGACAGGGTTTCTCTGTATAGCCCTGGCTGTCCTGGTACTCACTCTAAAGACCAGGCTGGCCTCGAACTCAGAAATCTGCCTGCCTCTGCCTCCCAAGTGCCAGAATTAAAGGCGTGCACTATTACCGCCTGGCAAGGCTACACTATTAAGAACCGGAGGAGTTCCCCTCAGATCAAAATGGACGCAGACCTAGGCATCTGAGCCCTTTCCTGGCCTCTTAAACAGGCTGGTGGCTGGTGGAGAACAAGGATCAACAGATAGCCTGGTTTCCAGCTCCCTATCTGGAGGAGGTAGCAACGGGCCAAGGCCAGGAGTCAGGCCTGGCTTGGCAAGCCAGTGGTATGACCTCATCCCTACTATAAACTCACCACTACGAATGGACCTTTGGCATAGCCAAGACCATGCCCAGGAGGGAGGTCGTAGTGGGGCACTAGGCATGTGGGTGCATGTTGAGCCAGGAGAAAGCCCCAGTGGGATTCAGAGCAGTCCAGGGTACCTGGAGGCAACCCCAGAGAAAGGTGATGACCCTGGCCTTGCTTCTCACAGTGACCCCCAAATACCTATCCTAGGGAGGCAGTTCTGTGCCACCCAGGCCTATGACAGCAGTCGCCCTGATGAACTATCTGTGCCCTCAGGGGCACGTGTAAATGTGCTGGAAATCTCAGACCGAGGCTGGTGGCTGTGCAGGTATAGTGAGGTGTGTGTGTCTGTGTGGTGAGCAGTGGCAAGCCCCGCCTAGCGGGACAGGAACATAGTAAATCCTTAACCAAGCCCTGCTTTTCTTGCAGGTATAAGGGCCGGACTGGCCTGCTCCCTGCAGTGTTGCTGAAACCTGAAGGGCTGGGCTCCCTCCTGGGCAGGCCAGGGCTCCTAGACAGTGGTGGGGCAGACGAGGTGGCTGAGGACAGAACCATTCCCCCTGTAGTACCGACTCGTCCCTGTATGAGTGCCATCCAGAGCAGATGCTGCTCCATCACCCGCAGGGCACTGGAACAGGAACAAGGGACCCGGGTTCCCCCTTGAGGATTGTATTGCCCTGTAGAGAGGTTGTACCGCCAAAGCCAACCTTAGGCAAAGCAGGGATCCAGACCTCCCCAAGAAAGCAAGATGAGGGTCGGGCTCTATGGCCGGCAGGGCCATGGGCCAGCCAACTTTCTATTTCCTCTAAATAAAACTGGAATGATTTCACCCAAATCACTGTGCACTAAGGGACTGGGACAGGGGTGGGCTTGAATTCCTACAGATGATGTCTTGCTTGGCCAAGTGAGGCCAAGGATTTTGGGAGGGATTGATCAGATTCACATGAAAAGCCAAGTTAGAAAAGTAACTTTTATGTGTTTCACAGGGCTGGGGGAGCTGCAGCAGGGAGGGGGGACAGCTTCATGTTGTGCCACAGGAAGTCCAAGAAGGTGGCTGCTTGCAGTGTCCTGCTAAGCCGCTGATAGTGTCGCTCTAGAGGAAGACAGAGGAGGCTCAGGCTGGGGTAGGGGGTGTCTGTGAACCCACCAGGCGCATCCCTGGACCCAGGGTTGTGTCACATACCAGTGTAGGGCAGTAAGGCCTCCAGTGCCCCCCGCACCCCCTCGTAGGCCAGAAGCTCCTCGGGAGCCTCATGCTGCAGCAGCACACTGAGCACAGCCTGGGCTTCATGGCAATGTCTGGAATTTGTGTTCCACGTGACACAGAAGCGCAGCAGGGCCTCTGTAGATACAGATGGTCACTAACCCCATTCTGCCCACCAGGCTATCCCCATCCCCAGCCTGGTTCCTTCCAGCCTGCCCAACCTTTCTGGTCTCTTCGCAGTCGGAGTACAGTGGCTTCCAGCTTCTCACAGGCCTCAGGATCCCTCCGGATGGCTATGAGAGAAAAGTCTGAGCTTGAGGAAAGGGCTCATCAATCCCTGGAGCCTCCCCCACCCCAGCCCCCTCCTGGGACACACTGACCCTGGATAACAGTCAGCACAGTGTGGGGACGGTCCAAAGAGATGGCAAGGCCTAGTGCCCGGAGATACCGCTTCTCATGAAGCAGGTTGTCCAGTTCTTGTTGCCTGGTGGGACAGAGGAAAGGACATGGTCACTCAGAGACCCCTGGCTGAGCCTGAGCACCCATTAAGTATGAACCCAACCCATTTCCTGTGCTGCACAGCAGGAACGTATAGGGGCTGCTGCTGCTGCTAGATGCAGGAACTAGTACTGTTAGGGCATGCACGGGATGCTGCTCCTGAGGGGATGGATGCAGCGGGGTCTACCCAGCCCAGACTCACTTGATCACCTGCTCTTCCCGTTTGGCCTGCTCTTCTGCCTGCTCAGCTTCTGTCACATCCTGGGATCAAATCAGGGTCAGACAAGCCCCAGTGCTGTCCTTTGCCCTGCTTCATCCCACCCCCACCCTGTAGGGTTCAAACCTTCCAGAGAATGATTCGGGAGTCACTGCCACCAGTGATGGCATGATCATCCAGTCGGCTGCAGTGTAGCCCCCAGACCTTGTCCTCGTGAGCATCCAGGGTCCGCACACACTCATTGCTCTTAATGGTCCACAGCTTCAGGAGCCCGTCGGAGCCACTGAGGTTGAGAATGGAAGGACATTCTCAGTGTAGGGGCATGTCCCTCACCATGCACCCCCACCCGACTCCTAGCCCACTCACCTAGACAGCAGCTGTGAGCCACGGCTCACAAAGGCCACCTTCAGCACAGAAGCGTCGTGTCCCTCAAATGTCTGCAGGGCAGAGACAGAGGACCCAAGTGACCCAAGTGTTATGAGTATGAGAAGGTATATTACTACAGAGGGGATTGGGGGGGAGGGAACACTTACCTTGAGACAACTGAAGTCCTGCAGTGCCCAGAGCTTGATGGTGCCATCAGCAGAAGCTGTGGCCAGCACCTGGTCCGTGGGTGAGAACTGGACATTCCAGAGGCCACGTCGGTGGCCTGTAAAAACACCTAACAGTTGGCACTGAGGCAAGGCCCAGAGCTTAGCTGTGCGATCCTGTGAGCCTGTTGCTAACAGCTTATCATTGGGGGAGACAGCCAAACTGTTGATGTCCTGGAGAGGAAAGCAGGTAGCAGAACTTAGACACCCATCTCAGCAAAGGCTCAGCCACACCCCATCCCAGAGGCCATGTGTGCTTGGCTACTTTGTCGTGGCAGCGCTGAGTCGTCTGGGCCTGTAGAAGCATGGGGCCACTGTCCACAGCTGTGTTCTTGGAGAGCAGAGCTTCAGGGAGGGGCCAGAGCTTCACAGTACAGTCCTGGCTGCCCGTCACCAGGAAAGAGTCTTTTAGCCTGTATCCAACAAGAAAGACGGGGACACTGCTCAGGCTGCAATGCACCAAGTGCTGCCCTCCGCACCACGGACCAGAAGGATCATCTCAGCTGGCTGGCCAACACCACCCCCAAATGCCTCTGCCTATCCCATCAGCCCTCAGTACCCAGCAACTGGTGCCAAGGACAGGTCAAGCTCTTTTTTTCTGTTTTGTTTTTTGTTTGTTTGTTTTGTTTTTGTTTTTGTTTTTCGAGACAGGGTTTCTCTGTATAGCCCTGGCTGTCCTGGAACCCACTCTGCAGACCAGGCTGGCCTCAAACTCAGAAATCTGCCTGCCTCTGCCTCCCAAGTGCTAGGATTAAAGGCATGCGCCACCACCGCCCAGCATAGGGTCAAGCTCTTCTCCAGCAGGATCTCATTCAGAGTCATTCTCCCCATTTCACACCCTTTCTACTTTGTCCACCTTCCAAGGGCACCCGAGTCTCCCTGGGCCTCTTCTCTGATCCACATCTTTGCTAAAGCCCCATGGCTGGCCAAATGAGCACACTCATTCTCTACCCTGTGCTAGAACCCAGTAATTTGGGCCTCCCCCTCCTTGGATACCCCGGGATCCAGTGTTGACCCACTACCTAGAACAGCAGATGGTGCCCACACTGTGTGTGTGGCCTGAGCCCTGAGCTACACAGACCACCTGGCCAGCCTTGTTCATCTTCCAGATGCGTATGCTCTGATCCTGTGGAAAGCAGGGGTTGGACAGAGATGATGAGTCATTTTCTTGCCTTGGTTTTTACTTAGGAGGCCTAGGCCTTCCCTCTCTCCCCTATCCTTTCTTCCTTCTCCCTTTCCCTCTTTCTCTCTCAGTTTTTCTTTCTTTCCTTTTTTTTTTTTTGGTTTTTTTGAGACAGGGTTTCTCTGTATAGCCTTGGTTGTCCTGGAACTCACTCTGTAGACCAGGCTGGCCTCGATCTCAGAAATCTGCCTGCCTCTGCCTCCCAAGTGCTGGGATTAAAGGTGTGCACCGCCGCCACCACCACCACCACCCAGCTTCTCTCTCAGATTTTCAAGACAAGGTTTCCCTATGTAGTCCTAGCTGTCCTCGAACTCACAAAGATCCGCCTGCCTCTACCCTCAACCCCCAAGTGCTGGGATTAGGCCACCACTGCTCAGCTGCCATCATATCTCTTCTGGGGTCTCACCTTGGCACAGCTGGCAAAGAGCCACCCCTTCCGGAACACATCCAGGGCCAGGACAATGTCTGGGAGAGGGGAGGAGTGGTCAGAGAATGTGTATCAAGGAGACAGGGAAGGGGAACTGTCAGCTCCAGGGTGAGGACTTGCCTGTGTGACCATGGAGGATCTGACAGGCCAATGTCTGCAGCTCAAACACCTTCAGGCAAGGGCTGTTAGAAGCCACAATGATGTGGGAGTCATTGGGCCCCAGGAACCGAACATCCAATACCTCCTCGCTATAGCCAGCAAACTGTGGGAGTCGGGAAGGTCATGAGTGAGGGCCTGCATGAAAAGAAGCCCACCTCCCGGGCCCTGCACCAGGCAGGGACAAATGCGGCACCTGTTTCTGCAACTGTAAGGAATGTGCGTCATAGAGAAGCAGGTTGTGATCGGCAGTGACAGTGAGGAGCAGGCCAGCAGCACGGGCTAGGGCGCAATGGGTCATTTCCTGCCGTAGGCCTGGCATGTGTGGCTGAGTGTACACACACTGCCCGGAAGCCGCCTCCCACACACGAAGGGTCCCTGTAGGAGAGCAGGGTTGTTGAAGGGGATGAGGCCCACAGGCTTCCCCCAGCCCCTGGTCCACGGAGGTCAGCCCCCCACACCTTGGTCACCAGCTGTTAAGAAGTGTAGGCCTGAGCTCTTCACACCCAGCGCAGGTGCCGGCTCTTCGGGCAGTAGCACAGAGGCTTCCACGCTCTGTGGATGAACAAGATCAGAGCCTATACAGCCAAGTAGCCCATCCCCGGCCATGGCCCGCAGCCACCCATACCTCAAACACTGGCACCGTCCTTGTGGTCTGGTAGCTCTGAAGGTCCCAAACTATGCAGATCTTGTCACGGCCAGAGCTGAAGAGAAACAGGTCCCTCCGTTACAGCCTCAGCCTTGGCCTCCCCTTTCCACCCACCAGTAGCCAGCCACTGACCTGAGCATAGTGTGGCCATCCTCACTAAAGGTCAGAGAAGTGACAGCACTGTAGTGTGCAGTCAGGACAGCCAGACACGAGCGGTCCTGCAGTGACCACACACGGATAGAAGTGTCCACAGCTGAGGAGAAGAGCAGCAGGCGAGTGGGGTCTGGATGGAAGGCTACCAAACTGAAAGCAGGGACAAGCAAATGAGCTAGACTTCCACGCGTGGTGCCTCCGCCCAGCCTCCCTCCATCACCCCACCCGACTCACTGCACGACACCAGGCGAGCCTCGAAAGTGGTGTGTCCCATAGTGTTGCACAATGTCCCAGACACGTACAGCTCCATCACAGCCACCTGTAGGAATGTGTTTGGGGTTAAGGGTGTACAGAATCCTTGCCCTAGTGTCCCCCCAGCACACCCACCTAGCTGGGGTCCTACCTGTGGCTAACAGTGTAGAGGTGGCATCGAAAGCCATGGAGGCCACAGGAGCTGTGTGTATCGCCTTCCACAGGCGAGTGACAGTGCCTTCTCGCCAGGCCCACTGAGCCAGCAGCAGTGCCCTGCTGGCTGTTACCAGTACCTGGGGGAGGGTGTGGAATAGTGAAAATGGCAGATAATAAACACTTGCCAATTCAGTGTGGAAGAGAAGTACGAGAGCTTACTCACCACCCCTACCCAACTTACTTCATCGTCAGGACTGAGGTCAAAAGCAGTAATGTCCTCTTGGTCCTCCTAAGGGAAGAGTGGATGGATAGAACCCCATAAGAACATGCTGCCCTCCCCGCCAGCCTCTCACATCTGCCCCAGTCTGTCCTTACCTGCTCCAGGCTCCGAAGCAAAGCCCCTGAGGCCACATCCAGGATGTTGACTTTGGTACCACAGACACAAAAGAGGTAATGGCCAGTCTGGTCCAGCTAGGGACAAAAGGGTCTCAGCCAAGGAACTACTCAGTACTTCCTACCCCACCCCCAGCCCTCTATCCTAATTGCCCCTGGGGATAGTTACCTGTGCTTTCCCACCCTTGTAGAAAGGTTCAATCTTTCGCTCAACAGCATAGCTGAGAAGAGAATAGAATGCTGAGTGACACCTGACATCCTCGCCCTAGTGCCCACACACGGGATGCTCTCCCAGAGATGAGCCAAATCCTTGCCCTTGCAGAGTGCCCAGGAACTCAGGGGTGAAAAACAAGCATCTCTGTGGGAGGATGTTTCACATTATAGAGAGGCTGAGACCCAGAGCTAGCTGGTGAGCATGCCTGAGTGGCTTTCACGGGGTCAACATACAGGCTGAAGAGATGGGCCGGACTCAGGTGGAGCAAGCCTAGGTTTCAGCATAGAGGTCTTTTGGGGGCTCCCTACTAGCTGTGGGGGGCCAAGAAAAGGTAACGTACTCTCGAAGTCTTGACCAGTGAGGCCCAGCATGCCGCTACACTCCTCCAGCTCAGCCGCATTTGGTTCCCCCCTGGCTAGCTACCCTCTTTACCTTTCTCTACTGCTCTGGTCCAAGCCACGCCGATAAAGTTTCCCGGGAGGTAATGGTGGTGGCCGTTCCAGGCCCCTCACTGGGTTTCTTTCTTTTTTGTCTTTTTTTTTGTTTTTGTTTTTCGAGACAGGGTTTCTCTGTGTAGCTCTGGCTGCCCTGGATCTCACTCTGTAGACCAGGCTGGCCTCGAACTCAGAAATCTGCCTGCCTCTACTTCCCAAGTGCTGGGATTAAAGGCGTGCGCCCCCACTGCCTGGCCTTTCCTCACTGGGTTTCTTACCTACGCTTGCATCTCTGTTGTCTAGTGCCATGTAGAACAACTGAGAGGTGTCTCTACAGTGCTTAAAACTTTCCCTCCTTTCACACCTCACATGCTTCTGTGACAGTACTCAGAAGGACTTTTGCCTATCTTTTTTTTTTAATTTTTTAAAGATTTATTTATTATATGTAAGTACACTGTAGCTGTCTTCAGACACTCCAGAAGAGGGCATCATATCTCATTATGGATGGTTGTGAGCCGTCATGTGGTTGCTGGGATTTGAACTCAGGACCTTCGGAAGAGCAGTCAGTGCTCTTAACCGCTGAGCCATCTCCCCAGCCCTTGCCTATCTTTCTTAATGGTCAACACCACAGAGCCACTGCTCCTGGCCCAGGTCCTATAACAGGTCATCTGCCTCTACCCTCTATTTGGGCTGGGCTGGTCTTCCCAAATTCAAATGCCCTGCCCTCCAAGCCCCTAAGTCCAGTCCGTGGAAATCTGCCCACTTAAATAAAACCAGCTTCCGAGACTCTGCAACCAGTTAACCCCCATCAACAGAGATGCTGTCAGCACCGGGGCTTTTCTTTGCTAGGGTTTGCTTGCCATAATCCAATCCACTCAATGACAGATGGAAATTATCTATCTAAAAACTACACGCTATGGATAAAGGCAGAGCCTCTTCCTATCCTAGCATTAAATAGCAGCTATTCACAGGGGAGCTGACTGAGCACAGGACTCAGAGCCCCTGCTATCACTATGAACACCCCTCCTAAACTCCTGGCTCCCTCTTCCGATCCCTCCCCATTTCCCTTCGCGGTCGGCGGGCGCCTCCTCCGAGGACTTACTTGGCTTTGAAGCGGCACAATCCCGCCGCAGTCTCGGCCATGTCCCAGAGAAGCGCTCGCTTCCAAGCTCAGCAGCCTTTCCCGGCGTGAAACAGGTAGTGCTCTACTCTGGACTTCCAGGCACGTGGTGATGACGTCACGACCCGCACCTACTGACGCCATCAGCGCGCGCTGGGAGACTCTTTTACACTGGGAACCGGCTTCTGCCGCTAGGAGTCGGAGCGGAAGGCGTTTCCAGCGTGGAAGCTGGCAGCTGGCAGTAGAACGTCTTATTTACTATTTTCATCGGGTCTGTTTTTCTTTTGGTTTTCCGAGACAAGATGCCTTTCAGAACAACGGATCCGCCTACTTCTACTTCACGACTGCTGGAATTAAAGGCGTGCCCCTCCGGCTTGTTTTCTTTTCATTAAAAATCAATTTGCAGGTGCTGGCCGCTCTTCCAGAGGTCCTGAGTTCAATTTCCAACAACTACATGGTGACTGACAACCGTTTATAATGTGATCTGATGCCCTTTTCTGGCATGCAGGTGTACATGCAGATAGAGCACTTATGTACATAAATAAATCTTTTAAGAAATTAACTTGCGTCCTGGAGAAATGGCTGGGGCTCAGCGGTTAAGAGTGCTGACTGCTTCTCCAGAGATCCTGAGTTCAATTTCTAGCATACGCATGGTGGCTCACAACCATCTATAATGAGATCTGGTGCCCTCTTCTGGCCTGCAGGTATACATGCAGGCAGAACACTGGATACATAAATAAATCTTAAAAAGAAAATTAATTTACATTCAGTAAGCAGAGGCAGGTGGATCTCCGGATCTCCGAGTTCAGAGGCAGCCTTGTCTGTAACATGTTTCAACACAGCCAAAGCTACACAGAAAAACCCTGTCTCAGAAAAAAAAAATGACTAAGGAAGAGTCTGCTAATGTATTGTTAGTTTTAGGCTGGTCTGGAATTGTGTGATAATCTAGTCTGGCTTCAGGCTCAAGCTCTTTCTGTTTCAGCCTCTCTGATACCCTCAAGTTATCATTTAGTGTGTATGTGTGTGCCACACGTCTGCCTGCTCCACATAGCATATGTATAGAGAGAGGGGACATGGAGATAGCTTCTTTTCTTCCACTATGTAGATCCCAGGGATGAAACTCAGATTATCAGGCTTGGCAGCAGTTACTCAGTGAGACATCTCTGCCTCTACAGAGTGAGTTCCAGGACAGCTGGAGCTACACAGAGAAGCTCTGTCTTGAAAAGCCAATAAAAGAAGAAAGAAAGAAAGAAAGAAAGAAGGAAGGAAGGAAGGAAGGAAGAAAGAAAGAAAGAAAGAAAGAAAGAAAGAAAGAAAGAAAGAAAGGGAAAGAAATAAATGACAATATTCTAAAAAGATTCTTGTACTGGCTGAGAGATGGCTCAGCTGGTAAGAGTACTTGTTTTTTTGTTTGTTTGTTTTGTTTTTTTGTTTTTTTGTTTTTGATTTTTCGAGACAAAGTTTCTCTGTATAGCTCTGGCTGTCCTGGAACTTACTCTGTAGACCAGGCTAGCCTCGAACTCAGAAATCCACCTGCCTCTGCCTCCCAAGTGCTGGGATTAAAGGCGTGTACCACCACCACCCCAGCAAGAGTACTTGTTTTTGAAGAGGACCTGGGTTTGATTCCCAGTATTCACATGATGACCCACAACTGTCCATAACTTCATTCTCAGGGTAGCCAATGCCCTCTTTTGACTCCTTATGGCACAGTAATGCACATGGCTCACATACAAACATGTGAGGTAAAACATTCATATACATAAAGCTAAAAGATACATGTGGCTGACAATGTTCCCACATTTGTCTCCAATAGGATGAAGCAATTCTTTGCATAGTATAATACAAAACACATTACAGGCCAGGCAGTGGTGGTGCACGCCTTTAATCCCAGCAGTTGGGAGGCAAAGTCAGGTGGATTTCTGAGTTCGAGGCCAGCCTGGTCTACAGAGTGAGTTTCAGGACAGCCAGGGCTACACAGAGAAACCCTGTCTCGAAAAAAAAAAACAAAAAAAAAAAAAACAAAAAAACCCACATTACAGGTATACCATACAATCCTACAGGACAAGCATTTGTATTAAGATCTCATTTCACCTTAAAAGAAATGCTTATATTTTGTTTGTTTTGGTTTTTTCAAGAGAGCGTTTCTCTGTGTAGCTCTGGCTGTCCTGGAACTCACTCTGTAGACCAGGCTGGCCTCAAACTCAGAAATCCACCTGCCTTTGCCTCCCAACTGCTGGGATTAAAGGCGTGCGCCACCACTGCACTGCTATGAGTAGGTTTAAAACAGACTATGCTGAATACCACATCCTGCAAACTCAAATCAGGACTACAAGCTGAAGTTTCACGGAGCTGGTAACAGATTAAGAGACTTCAACGAGGAACTTCAAGACACAAGACACTAGAAGATAAGATAGTCCAGGAGTAAAAGAGTCTCAGGGAGCAGCACCCACATTACAGGGAGAAGCATCCCTGATAGGTTCTTCTCTCTGCTATGGATGTGCTACTGAGAGATCTACAGAAAGGTCACATCAGATCCCTGAGAATGTTGGGAAAGACATCGGAAAGAGTTGAGAAGCAGCTTCAAAACTGCATAAGTAGTAGCTAAAATAAATGGGGGTGGGGGATGTAGTATGAAATATTTTATGTGCCTGGCCCTTTAAATGACCTTATACTCTTCAGTAACAGTTAATTCTTGGAAACAGGAGAGGATATAAAAGCATAGCAGGGCTGCAGAGATGACTCAGCGGGTAAGATCACTGACTGCTCTTCTGAAGGTCCAGAGTTCAAATCCCAGCAACCACGTGGCAGCTCACAACCACCCATAATGAGACCTGACACCCTCTTCTGGCTATACTTATGTATAATAATAAATCTTTGGACCAGAGCGAGCAGGGTTGACCAGAGTGAGCAGAGGTTCCCAGCAACCACATGAAGGCTCACAACCATCTGTACAGCTACAGTGTACTCATACATAAAATAAATAAATCTTTTTTTTTAAAAGCCAGTAGTAGAGACTGAAAGTTGGAGGGGAGAGAGTAAGGAGTCAGAGAGTCATAGGAGAGAGACTAGTGGGATTGAGGAGAGGCAGGAGGGTCCAGGAGACAGAACAGCAGGGTCCAAGAGGACAGTGGACGCAGGGAGGAAGATGACTGTGTATGGCCAGAGAAGAGGAGAGATTGAGCAGGCTAGAAATAAGAGATACTTGAAAGTGTGCTGGGCAGTTTAGCCAGGAGAAGCTGAGCTGAGCCAGAGAAGATAGCATTAGGAGAGAGAAAAGGAGAATCCTCAAAGAGCCCACAAAGGAGCTGTAAGGACAGTAAACAACACCATTTTAGCTACAATAGTGAAAATTTCTCTGCTTTCAACATTTAGCTCACTGAATATAAGTTTGGACCCAATATAGTTTGGACCATAGATTGTGATCCCTGAGTTCAGTAAGGCTGGGTGTGATAAGGCATGCATGCCTTCAATCTCAGCACTTGGGAGGCAAAAGTGGGTGTATCTCTGAATTTGAAGGTTAGTCTGGTCTACATAGAGAGTTCTAGGCAGCCAGAAGAGTACAATGAGACCCTGTCTTAAAAAAACAAAACCAAAAATGGGTGGTGGTGGCGCCCGCCTTTAATCCCAGCACTTAGGAGGCAGAGGCAGGTAGATTTCTGAGTTCAAGGCCAGCATGGTCTACAGAGTGAGTTCCAGGAGAGCCAAGGCTTACACAGAGAAACCCTGTCTCAAAAAACAAAACAAAACAAAAGACTGCCTGCTGAATACACACTTTCTGCCTATGAGGCATTGCTTTGGACACTTGGATGATACTAGGCAAGAAAACAGACATCTTTTATTGTTTTGTATGTATGTATGGGAACCACATGTGTGCCTCCTGGCCTCAGAAGCTTTAAGAGACAATCAGATCCCATGGAACTGGAGTAACAGACGGTTGTTATCTACCATGTAGGTAGTGCAATTAAGAAAACTGAGTCCTCTTCTAGAGCAGTCAGTGATCTTAACCTTTGAGACATCTAACCTTTTGTTTTATTGAGACAGAGTCTGTGTAGCCCTAGCTATCCTGGAAATTGGTATGTAGACCAGGTAGGCCTTAACTCACAGAGAGCCATCTTCCTCTGCCTCTGCCGCCAGAGTTCTAAAGGTATGCAGCACTATTCCTGGCTTAAAACTCTTGCTCTTAAACAGCTCATTTTTCAATGGACCAAGTAGGGTTTCCAGGGAGGAGAGAACATTCACAGTAGTTGAATACCTATGTGTCAGTGCAGATTTAGCAAGGGAGGGCAGAGGGCCAGAAGGACCACTTTAAGGTAGGTAGTAAAGCTGCCTCACTGAGAAGCCAACACCTGAGCCACTGAAGTAGTGAAGCTGGGAGGCCTGTGGTTTTCTCAGCAAGGTGCTCTGGGTTGAGAGCTGGTTGGCTCGCTGCGAGGCGTGCAGAGGAGACTAAGTACAAGAGAACACAGATTTCTTTGACTTCTATTCTTTGTTAAGTGTTTTGAGTTATTTGTATTACCAGCGAGGAAGCTGTTAGTCTGGTAGGAAGGTATAGAAAAGCCATGGAGAGAAAAGGTGGGTTAATGAAGAAGGGAACAGCTTTGCAGGATGGGGACTACTCAGTGACAGAGCCAACCAGGGAAAGAACTTAAGTGTCTGGGAGATGGTGGGGCGGTGGTGGCACAAAGCCCGAGCTACAGAGAAATCCTATTCAGAGAAATCCTGTTTCAACGGGAAAAAAGAAAGTCTGGGAGAACATTCTATGGGAGAAAGGGCAGTGTCTGATATGGAAGGTTTGCAGGGGTGACAAGGACAACAGAACACACAGAAGGCACGGAGGACTTGAGCTGTGAGGTGGGCCAGGCCTGGGCTCAGCGTTTATTTAACTCCTCTATAAGATACCTTGGCCCTGCGCACCCCACATCTCAGCCTCCGGGGCAACCTCAGTCTCTCGCACCCGGGCATTCAGGAGCAGGGTATCATCCTCCAGGAAGTTGCTCAGCTGTGCCAGCTGCCGGCGGATGAGGTTGGTGGTTCGGTACACCCGGCGTACACGCCCCAGCAGGTTCAGCAGCAGGGTCCGGTTGCGCTCATGGCGTTGGACCCAAGCGTCACGTAGCTCGAGGTAGCAGTTGTGGTGCTCACCCTCCAAGGCAGCTAGGGTGGCTCCACAGCCTAAGGGGCAGCGCTGCTGTCTATTCTGCTGGCAGTGCTGGCGGTGTTCATCTAGGACCCCACGCAGAACCTGCGCAGTGCAACCCTCATTGGGGCAGGCCATCAGCTCGAAGGGGCATGAGTTCTGATGCCCCTTGCGATGAGCCAGAGGGCAGGTCACCGAGCAGCCAGCTGCAGC